>JAUBOD010000059.1:3175310-3192376 GCA_032353885.1 Nothura maculosa
CCTGTGCCACCTGCTCTAGGTGCCCGCTGGAGCAGGAAGGTTGGACCAGATGATCTCTAGAGGTCCCTTCCAACCTTATAGATTCTGTGATTCTGTGAAAACTTAAAACACCATTTTTGCCCCACATCCATCTCACTATGGTTAAGCCTGCCATTTCTGACTTATTGCACATACATAGTATTGGAACTGGATAGACTACCTTAAAGCCTGAATTTCTGAGCTTTATGTGCTATGCTTAATTTTTAATCACACTTCTTTAACAGTTAATAATTTCTGTATTAAACAGTTCTGGTTTGATCCTCACCCAACAGTACAGCTGTATACAGCATGGACAGATAAGACAAATGTTCACTAGTAGAAATCTCATGTTGCAAGCTGGCAGAGAAGACACATTATTAGATGCACTAAGAACTGCTCCCTTAGAGTACAAGTTAAGTCCTTCTACGTGCTGCACTATCAAAAAAAAATTCCTGAATAATACTGCAAACTGCGGAGGCAAATCTTGAAAAACACACGTGTTGAAAATAAAAGAGCACCAACAAAACTGATAAGTATCCTAGTAAAAGCCTTTGAGAGACAAGACTTCTTGCAGACTTCTAATCACATGCCATCAGAAATGCATCTTCTTTTGTAACCTAAGAACTCCCCCAAGTGTAGTATTCTGCCCTCCTTCCTTACCTGTGGAAGACAGTCAGGACGAGATTCAAAGATCACAAGAAGGACACCAATAGGCACAGTCACCTGCTCCAACTCTAGGTCTTTTGCTATTCGTGTTCTCCGAATTATCCGGCCAACACTGTCCTGCGAGGATGCTGCAATTTGACGGAGCCCGATAGCCAAGCTATTCAACTTCGACGTAGAGAGAGTGAGTCGTTTCAACAAAGGAAGTGCCAATCTTCCTAGAATAAAAAAAAATCATGATGAAAATAGGTTTGCCTGTTTGGAGTCAAGCAAAACTGATCTAAAGAAGTGGCAAGTCTATGGAAAATTCAGGTACATTCCACCATCTGCCAAGAAACCTACCCAAACAAACAACATACAGCATTAAATACCATTAAATCTGGCAGCTACAAACAAATTGCTCAGATCAGCCTATGATTTCACATACTGCTATGTTCTCACATGATGTCATTTAAATAATTTGCATATGAAGCCATGTTGACATCTACAAAAATAAAGTTTGGCCTATTTCAGGTACCCAAATCTTTCACAGATTTTATCTCTGCAATTTTTCCATAAGATTTGAACAGTAATTGCATCTTTCTGTTTTAAAGATAGGAGACTCAAAACACAGACATAATAAAGCATCTTTGTTCAGACTGGGCAAGAATTGCCTAAGTTTTCTAGTCTAAACATGTTCAGTCAACAAATATGTTCAGTCCATAAATTTACTAGCAGCATCCCTTCTGGCACTTTGATCAGTAAGTGTGGCTCCCTAGTGTCTTACACAAATTATTATAGTTCACACTGTATGATTTTTTACATCTCCCCAACAATTAGCTGAGAAGTCTGCATTAGACTAACACAGAAAAATGGGTTTACTCCAAGTCATCTACACAGAACCTCCCTCAACAGGAAGAGAATATGGCTCTTTTTGGAGAGCATCAGTTTAGGTATATAATGTTACCCTCAGGAACCAAATATCTTCACAAACTCAACAAATGGTCGCTTTGTGCAGGACAGTAATAAAAAAACATTTTTGTTATGTTCCATTTCCGCAATTGGTTTCCCTTGCCAAAAGGAGCAATTTTTTTCTCAGGGCATTGTTCATTGTACTATAAAATCCCATGAGCTTCTCCGACACATGTTAGTTTTCCGTAGCAAGACAAACTACAGCTCTTTACGGTATCAGTTCTCAAGGTCTTGAGTTCATTTATCTATGAGAACCATATTACTCAGTATCAATGACAGAAGCTTCCAGTTATGCTCATTTCCTTAGAGGTTCAGGTAAATTCATGATAAAAGGGAAGACCTGTAATAGTACCTTTATTTTCAGCCTCTTCCAAGTCTTTTTTGTTTGCCAAGAGAATTTCCTCTCTCTGATCAGTAAGTAAATCAGCAAGACGATAGATAATCTCTGCTCTCTGAAAGAGAAAATTCCTGAACTGTCATTTTACTCAAAATCCAAGCTATTTTAGTTCTGGTCCCTTATAGCTCATTCCCACTGACCAAATTCTATTATTGTCAGGACTCCAGGAATACTTGTGGACAGATGATTTTTCTAGCCTTCATCACACTGAAAAATGAGTCTGAACAGTAATTCACCTTGCACTTAGCTTTATTTTCCTCATTTTCCACACCTAGGCTTCTTGCCTAAACTTTCCAAGTTTTTCCTTTAAAATCACCTTAGCATCTTCACAACAGATGCCTCCTTTTACCTACACTGCTGTAAAACAGTAATTGTCCACACTCCTCTTTTGCATGGACTTGCATAAGCAGAAATGAAAGGGACAGAATATTCCAGTCAATTCTTTAGCATATCTTATCAAAAATAATTTCCATGTGATGTTAAGTGCTCTTAAAATGCCTAAATTTGTATAAACCCAACATGCAAAATACTTCCTAGCTCTGAAACGCATCATCTTTCCACTCTTCCACAGCATCCTACAATCCAAATGATAGATATGGTGCACACAAACAAAGCATGGCAGAGAAGAGAGTTTTGTACTAACGAGCCCATGAAGTCTATTCTCCATTTGTGTTTTAAATCTTAACACACATTCATAGGTTTGATTAGCAAGACTGTATTTGTTCTGTCACCTGTTCAGGCTGCAAAGCTGCCAGGGTCCTGCCACCAGTTCGAGCCATTTCACCCTGCTGCTCCACTGTAGGGCCTGCAAAAAGCAAATAAACCCAAAGACATTAAAAGAAACGAAGAAAACAAAAACAAAACACACACACACACACACACCACACCAAGAATATGGTGCAGCATGCAGACAAAGTTACAGCACCTGGGGAAGTCAGCATTAGCTCTTGCATCTTCTAGCTCTCAAATCAGAGCAGAAAAGCTGGTATAGAGTTTAAAAGGCGTACTCAAGAAGTGAACTGTATACCAAAACAGGAAGAAGTGCATCAGATACAAAAACATTTATATGGTTTCCAAATTTATCCTTTTTAAAGGGAGATGATACAGATTCTGTAAGGTTACCATATCAGAGCCAAAAAACAAGTGTAACCCAAGAATTAAAAGGAAATGAGAAAGTGCAAGAGAACGCCAGGATAAGCAAATCTCAGGGAATGGGAAGCTATTGAAAACAAGGAGTCATCTTTTGAAAGGCCTAACTAGTCAATTGAGGACCTCATAAATGATTGCAGAATGGCATGGTATCATACAAAGAATAATGGAAGAATAATTGAATAATGAAGCCCAAATTAAATCCAAGTAACAGTTTACAAAATGAATAAAATCCAATGGATAAATGGATAAAACAGTTTAGCTCATGGATAAAATCATCAAACTATCTTTATTAACCGTCTCTTGGAGTTGCGAGTAGAATAGATACCTTCAAGGTGAGAATTATGACTCTACTTCTACTTAAGAAGTGTCTCAAGAAAATTGCCAAAGCAGAATTCTGAAATCCATCCAAAGATATATACTGAGAATTGTAAGAATTAGTGGACACATAATTAAGCATGGTATGTACTGGTGTTCTTTGGCGAGATGTTTGTATATAAATAGATGTGGTTGACTATAGGAAAAGTTACAGGAATTTTCAAAGACTGTTTTAGAAGGCAGACGACAAAAAGAGAAACAGTCCTACAAAAACATTACCTCATTTGTATTAGTACAATTTTTGTAATTATTAAAAAAAGATCTAGAGAACAGAAGACACCATTAATGAAACTCCAAATTAGTCTCCTTCCATCTCATAAATTCAAGGTTTACAGGCATCTTGAATGCCGAGTCAAATTCTGATTTTCCCCCATCACAGAGATGCTACAAGGAAATAAAACTGTTTCATATAAGAGAAATAGATGGGCAAATTTTTTGAAGAGTTTCTGTACAAACTAAGGCTAGGAATCATAACCCCACGACCCCATAGCCACAAACTGTGGCTAAGAATCATAACTTCAAGACTAAAAAAAAAAAAATAGTTAAAAATTTACTTGAAGGCAAATCCGATGCAACACTTTGCCAATTAGCACAAACATCTGAAGATCCAATATTTCTGTTCCAATTGAAGAAAATACCTTTCAACAGGCATTTGTCAGGCAGGACATGCTTTCCAAGTTGCTTTGTCAAGTTATTTCATTTTAAACGTCCAGGAAGTTTCTGCAAGTCAGACATGACACCTCTGCACTCACCTGCAGGTTTTACTTCTGAAAAAAATGTGCCGACTTTTTTGCCATCTACAATGTCTGTGATGACATGACCAGAGATCTTCGGGTGGGTTCCATTTGCAATAACTACGGAGGTGCCTCCTTGGAGGGCCCACAGAGCTGCTTTCACCTGTGGTGAAGGATAAAGACAGGCTCAAGAAATTTACCTGATACTTGAATGTTCATACTTTACAAGAATTCTTGCTCCTCCTTGTTCTTGGTTCTTTATGCTTTCAAAGAGCATTATAGAACTTTATATAATACAACATCACAGAAGATCATGTACTTGAGCTTTACTTTTCCATCTTTTATTAGCTTTAAATCTTTAGCACTTTATGAATATACTTCGAATTTCCCTGTCAGTCTTTTTTTCCCCCAAGACTTCTGCCAATATACTTTGGTCCCCTGTTCTTTTTCACAATTATCTTAAAGTAGAAATTCTTCCTAGGACAGAGATCTCATTTTCCTTCTCAAAAACCTTAATTTTCCTGGCAACAACTGGAAGCAAGAAATAATTGACGCATTTTGACTGACTATTTGATTTTACTTTTACCATAGAGCACCTTCCATGTTCAGGTGCTAAACATGACCAAATATCATAAACATTATTTAATGCCCTTAGCTATCTGACTTAATCCCTTGAAGTCTGACTGGCACAGGCACTTCTCACAGATCTGTTCAAGAGGTGGAGGAATACTCCTTGTTTATAAGCCTTTGGTGAAGTTATTAAGCACTCTTCAGAGTCACTCAGGTTTCCATCTGTAAGGGACAGAGGGTGATGACACAGTTGCCCAAGTGCCCAGCAGGAGTAGGCACACAAACACCGGGCACACAATGGTCAAATTAAGGCTTTTATTACCTCTGCTTCTGCACAGCGGCTCCCCAGTTCCCTGTGGGACGAAGAGAACGACGGGGAGATTCCAGGCACTGCTGAGCACCCGACCACGGCAAGGAGCGGTAGGGGAAGAGGAACCTATGCTCTTATACAACTACTAAGTGCATGATCATCCCGTATTACAATTCAGTTGGTGCCAATAGCAGGTAAACACCATGTAAGCATCAGGTGGAACAATGCGCGATAGCGAGCGGAGCCTGTGTACGCGGTGCATGTGACACAGCCGTAGGCCGAGCACAGCGCACAGCGCAGCTGGGTCTGCATGCCCAACAACAGTCTGGCCAGTCCCCAACTCCTATCTCCTTGACGTTCTTTTGAAACCTATTCTCTACACCATCCAAGGCTTTTACCTGCTTTTTCACTTGCTGTTATTGTTCTCATTGGATTTTTTTTTCTTTTGCTTCTATTTTTGCCTGAGAATATCACAACTGTCTTCACAGTCCTTTTAAGTAGGCTACATTTGAAAATTTTTCCATTTTCAGTTAACTTTTTTTTTATATGGCATGCTTCCCCACTTTTGTCAGTGTTTCAGAGGGGAGTTCTGTAGCATAGTACTTGGGAATCACCTTCAAGGGTAAGGACCCCGTCGTTCGAAGCAATTTATACATGAAAAGTACAAAATAAGATCTATCCAAGAACCAAGTCTAAAAAAATCTGATGTCAGACAGATAGGAGTTGAAATTAGGAAGACTCTACGAGAACAACTGCACACCAAAGTCTGTGAATTCCTCCTCCACTTTTTGGCAGGCAGGTGTTATCAGATTCCTCTAATCCTCTATTAGATTTGAGGACAGTTATCTCTGTAGCCATTCCTCTAGCAACACATGCATGAGTTCCCTTTCTATAAATCAGTGTTAGCATGCTAAAGTTTGTTTAGTCCTTCTAAAGAATGCAAAGTTTACAGCAGGATCGTCTTCTTAGTTAAATCTCATGAAAATCTCACGTACTAATTAGTCCTAAGATTGGTCTCTTTCCAAATATGAGCCATTACTCAGAGAACTTAAGTTGTGAAACCATAAGATCCCTCTTCGCAACATCGTACTAACTTACTCATTTATACAAAAACAAATACCAAAATGTTACCATATGCTGGTGGACTGCCTGTGTTCTCCTTTTATTTTATTTATTTTTTCTTCCCGCCCCATTTAAGATATTAGGGGTAGTATCCTGCTATTATGTTTTTCTCATTTATATTATCACAAAAACTGCTAGTCACAAGGTCATTCCTCACTTCTATCTTCTCCTACATGGTTCTGCAACTATGTATCACAGTCTACACTCACTGAAAAACTACACCTGTGAGATACACCTTTCACATCAGGCTCTTGACCACCACAGGACTCTCAACTGCTCCGTTTTGCTCAAGTTTCATAGAATGCTTAGGGCTGGAAGGAGCCTGTAGGGATCATCTAGTCCAATCTCCCTGCTCAAGCAGGCACACCTAGAGCACATGGCACAGGTGCCATCCAGGCAAGTTTTGAAGACCTCCAGTGAAGGAGACTCCACAAAAGTTTCACTCTGATAATCAAGATTTGTACTTTAGGCTACTATTTTTTCCTCATATTGACACATCCTTCTCATACTTGGAAGCCCAGAAATGGATACAGCACTCTAACTGCTTCCGCTAGGGCCAAGAAGGGAACAATCACCTCCCTTGAGCTGCCCTCTCCCCTCTTCCTAATGCACCTGGGCACATCAGGGACCTAATTTAGTGCAAAGGCACACTGCTGGCCCATTCTGTGTTCTGCTCCATCAGGAGCCCCCAAGTCCTTTGATGCTAAGCTGCTTCCTAGCTAGTCAGCCGCCAGCCTGTACTCGTGCAGGTGTGCAGGACTTTACAGTTCCCTTTGCCGAGCTTTACAAGGTTACACTGGCTGCCTCCTTCCACAGTGTGTCACAGTCCTTCTGACTGGCAGAACAATAATCTGCTCTTTCAACCACTTCTGCTTGTTTCTTTCCTTACTATTATACTTTATTTATTTTATTATCTTCTCCTCCCTATAAAGGCAAAACTTTTACTTTCCCCTTCCCTTTCTCTCCCCTGCCCTCCCAGGAAAAGTCAAAGGCTCTGAGCTCCTACCTTGGCTTCCATGCCTCCCATTCCTACTCTGGATTTGGTACCAAATGTCACAGACTGCTGGTCTCCTGGGTAGAATATGTCAATGAGCTTTGCATCATCAGATCCTGGAGGGCTGTCAAAGAGTCCTAAAATAAATAATAAAAATCTGCTAGCCTGCGTTCTAAAGCTCAAGAAGCAGCTCCATGGAAACTGCAAAGCTGTATTCTATAACACAGGATGGAAAGTATTCAAGTTCTACAAAATGCAGCTTTCAGTAAAAGTGAAGTGCTAGCAGACAGGCTGAAGAATTATCAGTTATTCTTTTGGTAAAGTATATCTCAAGAGAAAAGAGAATACTCACACAGTGAATAAAGAATTACAAAGAAAAGCTTGCATACTTTATATGAACAGGTATTCGAGTAAGGTTAGAGAGAACACTGGAAACAAGTTAACAGCTTTGCTGTGTCATAAACCAGGATTTACATACACAAGCACATAGACAAACAAGAAAAAAAATAGCCTTCCCCACCAATATCTCAGATGACATGCCTAAATGATGGCTTTTACAATGATAAACTGAGCAATTTAGAAACATGTAAAACAGTGGATTATTACAAGCTACTAAGAAGAGACCCTTAGTGTTTCTGTTTGTTTTAAATCTAACAATTTTATGTAACAATACTCTGCATGGAATGACCCTTTCATTTACCCAGCACACAACTCCTAAGCTACCATCACACTTTCCAGAAAGCGTTCTCCCTTTATAGCTTATAGAGGGCAGGACAGATCTTTCTGTAAGCAACTCATCACAGTAGATGAGCAAATGTATTGTTTGAGCTAATTGTTTTGACTATTGCTTTTATTAAATTGTTCTCAGTGCCATTTTAACTACAGACAGCCATCAAATCCAGTTGAATCTGGTAGAAGGAACTGCTTATGGAAAAGCAACTCCTTCTTCCTCAAGATCTAAGATGTGGACTGTATCCCTCAGGATCAACTGCACATTAGGTGCAAATCTAACTCTGAACAAGAGTGAACTGCAATCCCTTTCCAGCATCAACAGATGACAGACTTGCTTCACAAACAGCAAAGGTCACAAGATCAAAACAGTATTAGCTAAAACAATATCAGAGACAGAAAAGTTAGTGAGCTCCAGACTTCCGAAAAGTAACATCCATGGCATCTAAGATGATTTTAACAGCATCTAAGCATCTAACAGAATTGCCACAGAAAGACAGAACCTGCCTACTGCCTAGTTTCGGGAAATTATTAGAAATAGTTTAGGATAGAAATCTACCTAATGTTCAGATTACGCTCCTGATTCTAAACACAGAGCAATGGCTCTGTGTTAGTCAATCATACTATTCATGACTATATAATGAAATCCTGAGTAGCCAGCAGACGAATCATAGCTTAGACCAAGTCTCAAGTTCACTCGCCTTCTCACCAGCCCACGCTCAATGATATGGCAGACAGGCTTTGGCGCATGCAACAACATCAGGTATATGCCTCAAGGAGCTATGTATATGGTACACAGTAATGATCACTGTAAAATATGTGAACTGAAATCATCAGCAAAACTCAGGTACAGGTTGGTTCTACTGTCTGTGAGACTTCAAGGTCTAATTTTCTCCACCAAGAATTCCCATCTAGTTGGTAGTAAATGCAATGCAAGGCATGTCTGACTGCAGAGTAGTGTTGAGACACAGCTCAAAGAGTTCTTCTGTATATGAGGAACAACGGAAGCAGTTGGGATTATCTAGTCTGGGGAAGAGAAGGCTCAGGGGAGAGCCTTATTGCTCTCTACAAATACCTGAAAGGTATGTTGATCTCTTCTCCAGAATAACTACAGATAGAACAAGAGGAAATGGCCTCAAGTTCAAGAGGTTCAAGGTAGACATTAGGAAGAATTTCTACATGGAAAGTGTAGTCAAGCATTGGAATAGGCTACCCAGGGATGTGGTGGAGTCACCATTCTTGGCAATGTTCAAGAAACATGTAGACGAGCCACTTAAGGACACAGTTTTGAAGGCATGGTGTTGAAGGGTTTATGTTTGGACTTGATCATAAAGGTCTTTTCCAACTATAAAATTCTATGTTACTTCCTTGACATTGAAATTGGCAGAGTATAGATTGTCTTGATCAAAGAAGGTGAAGAAACGGTTCACAAACCTTCCACATCTGAGAGAACAATCAGGAGATCAGTCTTCATTTCCACAGCCAGTCGTGCTGCCAAACTATCATTATCCTTCACGCTAATCACCTGGAATGCATATACAGATCAGCAAAACAATGCAGGGGACAGAACTAGAAAGCATGTGGCCGTAACATATATCAAGCTCCATCAGCACTGTGAAGCCCTTATCAGATGCTTTGCTCACACTCTGCTGGAAACTCCTAGGAGCTGATCTTTGTACAAAAACAAATATACTTTTGGAATGCTGTAAAGCTGCATCAAAACAAGAGACAGCAGGAGCAGCAGCCACATTCACTATCTTAGTGCCCAGTGACGGGACAAGAGGCAATGGGCACAGACTGAGACACGGGAAATCTCATCTGAACATAAGAAAACAAACAAAAGAAAACTTTTTTATTGAGGGGTTGCCGAGAAAAGATGTGGAGTCTCCATCCTCGGAGATACTTCAAACTCAACTGGAAAATATCCTAGGCAATCTGCTCTACCTATGCCTGCTTTGATCATGAGAGTTGCTAGATGATCCACGTTAGTAATTTCTTCCCCTTCTGCCCTGCTGCAGTTTGTGTAGGTTGCAGATTTTGGTATTAGTAAATTAAACATTAATGCTGTAACCAATTACAAACAGGATCCACCCCCTTGCAATACTTTACCCACATTTACCCCCTGCAGATCACTATTCGGCTCTGGAGGTGGAACAACAGCATCATTAGTGTTAATTATAGGGACGATATTCATTCTTAGAAGTTCATGCAATGTTCCATTTAAGTTTCGACGCTTTTGTTCATCATGAAAATCCAGGTTGGTAACTAAAATCTGAAAGGAGGGAAAAAATAATATAAACTTAGCCTGCTATCTTCCTTGATAAGAAAGAAAATAATATGTATTTAAGTATCATAACAGGTTATTCAAGCATTCTAGCTCACCAAACAAACATAAGCTAAAGGATAAAGAATGCAAATGAGAAATACTCTTTCCACAACATTTTCAGATGTATATGCCTTAACTTCCAGTGGAACCTAGAATGGCCTTTCTCAAGCAGACATATCACAGCAATCTATGGTAACTGCTAGCTGTAGTGGAAACACTTCACTATATCGGTTGTATCATATCACGGTAAGAAGTTAATCCAAGTGGCAATTTTAAAGAATGCAATTAAATTCACTGACAATGTTTACAAAAGTAACAGAACTGCATTGACTGTAAAATCTTCACAGAACAATTAAGATGAGCACAGTGTATTGTCTTACAGTAGTTCAATATATAGAGTTGTGGCATTCACCATAGAGGACAGTCATGCTGGGCGTACCACCAGCTACTGGTTAGTTTTGAAGAGCAGATAGATAACAAGTCCTCAAGTGGGACAGTTAAGCTAGTTATGATTTTTAAATCCTCCCTTTGGAACACAAGCCTTTTCTTTATAGCTTTTGTGACAATATCTTAATACAGGCAGGGGAGGGGAAGACCACACACTAAATAGAAGCCACACACACTCCAAAAATACCAGGCATTTTGCTCCACGTAGGATTAACTACTATTTATATCACATTAATAAACATCAAATACATAAACCTTGAAGTAGGATAGCAACGGAAATTGAAGACTACAGTAAAGACAGTAGTATATGAAGCTTGGAAAAAAAACTAATAGTAATTACATCACTAACTGAAGTATCAAGCCAGTCTAAGAAAGAAGGAATCCCTTACCTGAGCTGCACAGATGCTATATTGTGTAAACATGGCTTCATACAGGGCCATGAGTCCACTCTGACCAGCTGCTGCACAGGCTCTGGCCTCCAACACTGGAATTGCCTGCAAAATTAAGAGAACAGCTGTCAGGCAGTGATCTGGGCAGCTTCCACCCAGCATTCAAGAGGAAAAAAAAGGAACTACTTGCAGTCACTTACCATATCCTTTAGCTGGCTCTGGCCTGAATGAAGTGCTTGCCTCACACTCTGAGAAAGCAAGATCTCATGACGCAATCGCTGTTTCCCAAAAGCTACAGCTCCACTGGTGACAATCATCATCTCTCGTCCCTGATTCTGCAGCATTGACACCTGTTAAGTACAAATCACAAGAAACAGGCGCAAGATCACTCCTAGTCCAGTAACTCTTTCTTTATAGCTATGTTATGCTTACTGATCCCTGCTGATGCAAGTGTCTGCTTATCTAGGGATGCGCACAGCAAGGCAACCACCCTTTATGATACTCCAGTCCTGCTTCTTGACCAGTTATGAGCTACATCTACAACCTGTGGTAAACTTTTTCATAATACCAGTTTTTATGATGGAGCCATGGTTGAATTTTCACAGTATTTATTACATGGCAACACTTCTCTACTTCTTGACCCTCTGCAGCTGTTGCAGAAGACAGTCACATAGCAGTAGCTTCCTCCAAACTTCTTGTTCACCATCCATTCCTAGGGCTGTTACTCTACAGTAACTTTATACACTAGAAGAAACTAACTCCAATAATAAACAAAAAGTTTACTCATGTTCCTTTCAAGCAGTGTACAGCCTTTTTTCCTTTTAAAACTCAATGTCTTCGGTGAATTTAATTTTTATGCATATGTTTCTTCCCAGAGAAGGCATATCCAACTCCCTCCTTCCCAGCAAATGGTCTTCGTTTCACCTTGTGCAGCAGAACCAGTCTATGAGTTGATCCCATTAGTTTTTCCTTAAAGTGATGAGGTTTGAAGCCTTCTCTTAGAGGAATTTTTCAAATGTTGAGGAATCAAGAAAGCTTCACACTTTCTGCAGATCTCACACTTCAGTGCCACTTTCCCATAAGGTCAAACTGGTGCCTGAATCTAATCTTGCTGCATGAAGTCTTACTGCACAGAACTTCTCCCTCAAATACTGATTTATTGAGTTATATGGTCTACACTGGCACAGTACATGGTGAGGGAGAAGGGAAAGCCCAGAACATTGAATCAAAAGACTAACAGAGTTTTATAAGTTTTTCCAACAAGTTCTGAAGTAAAAACAAACATTCCATTACATATAGAATTACCTGCTCCACAATGGATGCCAGCCTCCCAAGAGCCAAGCCACACTCATCACCTCGTGTCACAACAGCGCTGCCCAGCTTCACTACAATCCGCTTGGCATGTTTCAGCTCACTGCGGTGCGCAAACGATTTGCCATGCGCACGGCTGAGTGGTACGGTGATAAATGGGATGTTGCTCCAACAACGGATGGATTCATTTCTTGATCTCAGAGTATGGCGAGGGAGATCTATCAATAAAGAAAAAAGGGATAAATGCAACAGAAACTTGCTCAAACAACTTTAAATGCTTCATTCAGACTTTTGAGACCTTTACAAGTCACATAACATTTCCTCCCTTCCCATGGCTGAAGCTCACAATATACACTTCTACTCTGCAGTGACTGGGAATGAGAATCCAGCTTTCAAGTCACTGGAAAAAAAGAAAAAAAAATCTCAACAGTGCTAACTATCCCTAAGGCATAGAAGATGTTATCCCATGAGCTTTGAGTTTGGGACTCTAGAGGATCAAACTGAAGACCACTAAGCTTTAAAAAAAATCCACTCTCCCCACTGCCTTGCTGGGTACAACTAGAGACCTCCCTGACAGTAATGCTGCAGAGGCACTTGACTGCTAGGGGGAAGGAAAAAAAAAAAAGGAAGCGAGAAAAAAGATAATCAGAGCTCTTTAAGATGTATTACAGATGTTTTCTCACATCACTCAACAGAGTAGGCAGAAGAGACAGATGATCGACACATGAACTGCTGGTTGCCTTCCTACAGGGTAAATGTTGGAGCACAGACAGTCACACTGCTGCTGAGGGGAGACACAAGGTGTGCCAGGCTAGTACCTTACTTAAAATACTGCAAAGGCAAATGCTTTGGTTCAAAAGCCTGCAAAGAACAGTAAGGACAAATTAATCTGCTACCAGCATCACAGACTAGTCACTATATGACAGATAAGGAATAACTGCAAGGAGCAGTTTAAATCTGTTCCAAGAGGTTGGATCAAACACATTAAAGTCCCAATTGAGCTGAAGGTATGAAGGCAATTGAGAAGCACTTTTAATATGCTTAAGAAAAAAAATGCAGAGATACAATGAATTGAATCTGAAGAAGAAATTATGCTGGTAGAATTATTCACAACAGAAAACACATCTAATGATATTAGGATGCAATGGAATAACCTGTAATACTTAAAAAGCTACACTGCCTTATTCTCCATCTAGTTCTTTTCATGTCACTTTTCAGAAACTATACTAAGCCAGGTCAAATTGTGGAGAGTCTCAAAAGTATCATTACTGGAAGAAAGAGGAGAACAGTTCAAGTTATTAACAAGATTTCTATGACACTACAGACTAGGACCAAAAGTGCATCCTAATCAAAGGACGACACCAATATAGTCCTGACCAGTATCATCTCTGAACATACAGACGCTCCTTTACAAATCAGTGAACTGAATCATATGCCCTGGTGTTCTATAACATAATATTGATACATTCACAGATTAAATGAGTATTCTGTATGTTACTTTTGCTAAAGTAAGAGAGGAAATATGAACACAGCTACAAAGACGACAGGGATTTATTTCTGTAAAACATGACTAAATCTATTTCCTTCACTAAACACAAAAAAAACCTTAACTGGTTAATCATAAGTGAGGGCTATATTAAGATTGCCCAGTTTTATACAAAGTAAAAACGTAAAATGAAGATTAGCTTTATTTGCCCCTTGTTTTCATGAGGTAATGCTTGTGATTACAAGATGGCCTCTAATAAACAGGAAAGAATACAGTTAAAATGAACAGCTCCTTCCAGTACTATATGTTATTATGCACCATTTGTCTATCCTGCACCGTATGACAAGAATGGAGTAAAACAGCTTACGAGTCTTCAATTCTCGCAGGTGGATCTGCGAGATCCAGTAACAGTAGTAAACAGTTAATATTTTTAGACTCACTGACTCTCCTAGAGAAAGAGGGAACCTAGCTATCCCTGCATTCCCTATTTCAGTCTGCTAACGATACACAGAGTGAAGGTGTCTCTCAAGCTAAGACTTTGTAGATTAGGGAATAATAAAACTGTCATATTCTTAACCACTGTCTACAGGGCATCCATGTATTTATGCTCAGGTCTCCTCTGAGTAGTATCTTTGCACTTTTCTCTAACCCAGGTAAATCTGAGCTTCCCACCTTCCAGTATCTGTTGTACTTAATGTATCTCAACGTGGGCTGGAAATGGTAAGAGAAGGAAGAGGACATCATCAGATTCCATTTTCCAGGAATGCATCAGGTTGAAAAACAAAGAACTTTCACAGTAAGAGTTCTTTTACATCTGAAGTCTTTTATAAAGATAGACGTTAGAACGAGAAATATACCCTGTCATGTATCTACTTGAGCAATATTTGTTTGTATTACTGACTTAAGGGAGAAAGTCGCAATAAAAAAGTAGAGTTTCACTTGCAGCTCACTTCAAAGCCTGTATATTTTTAATCAAGTTAATGAGGAAATTCTCTTTTCATAAGAAGAAAAAATATATGGCAGGCCCAGGCACAAACTGACCAACATTAGAAACGTATGCTTTCTCTCATACATACACAAACGAGAAATGGCTGCGATGGCACGTGACGATAACACAAAGCACCATCCAGGGGAACAGGCAAGAGGGCTCAGAGCAGCTCGACACAACATTTTGAGATGCCTTCTGCCAATCAAGGATATCTGCAAGTTAAAAGGGGGAAAGGGAAGGAGGAAGGAAACTGGTTAAATATCAGCAAACTTCCACCTGTGATCTCTCTCCATCCACACACCCTCCTCCCTACATCCAGAAGGGCTCTCCATGGTCTTAATGCAGTGTCCTCAGGAAAGGGACAGCCCATTCTCCCAGCTTTGCAGAATTCCCAGGCTACTGTTCAGAGGAACAGGAAGGCCCCTTTTCCCATTTACTTGCTGAAGAAGAAGAATAAAGATCAAGAACAAAGCATGCTACCCCCAAAAATGAAAAGAAGGACTATGAATGAGGACAGCTACAATGAAGAGAAGCCAAAACTTTCTCCAAACTTTCTCCACAGGGAAGCCTAGTAAAAAAAAAAAAAAAAATATATATATATATATATATATAATGAGAAAGTTTTAACATCCACACTTCTCCAGACACTCTACAATAGTACATCTGCTACTGCTCTTCTCATAAATCTCAGTCCTACTACATACAAAATATATGCTGGCTCACTTAAAGCATTCAAATCTCCTCTCTCCCAAATACCCACATGTATTGCTCTCTCAAACTCAGTTTAAGAGATACTATTTATGGCCTCAGAAACCACACCTGACTCACAAAGTCTCTAAACAAAAACTAGTTGAAGACTGGGACAATATCACTGGGAAGAATTTTAAAAACTCTACCTTATACGCTTGCACAAGCATGCACTTTGAACAACTGTAAGAAGCTGACAATATTACGCTGATCCTTTTGCACAATCCACTAAAGTTCATAAATCACTTTGCTCAAGTTTTACAGAAATTTACACATAGAGAGACCAGGTAATTCAAAACAACGCATCACACAATTACTTTTCTACCCAAAATCCATTCCAGTAAGATGCTGGATCACAGCAGTCTGCAAGGCATGACATGTGCAGCTGTGGAAATATCTGCCATTGATTTGCTAGATGGACTGTTCTAATCTTATCTTCATATCTTAAACCAAAAATAACATTTGTAGAAGCTCTAAACTGTTCTATTTTGTTGCACCTAGCACAAAAATAGGTTTATCAACACACACAGGGCTACACAGGAACAGCACTAGTCCTGGACTACGAGCTCCAGCTGCCTCCCCTATCCTGCACAGGGCAGGGGGAGAGGAAGAAAGCAATTCACCCTGCAGCAGGCAGCAAAGCCCACTCCTGCACAGGAAGCTTAACTTAACGATACAGATCTCACACAAATTACTTGCAGTTTTCACTGGAGATCTTACTCCTGGCCTGAACGCTTAGATGCACCTGAATTTCCCTACCTGATCCCTCCTGTTGAAGCCGTGACAAAAGCTTGGAGAGCGAAGCTGCAAGTGCACAGGGCGGGAGGAGGCAGCCGGGCCGCGCGGCTGCAGCTGATCCCTGGTAGCCAATCCAGCTGTTCCCCTGCACGAGCCACATCAGCTCGCAGCGCAGGCCCGGCGCCCGCCTGCCGGCTGATGTAACCTCGGCGGCCCGACCGAGCAGCGCCAGCGCCGTCCCGTCCGTCCCTCCCCCCGGCACGCACACCGTCCACCCCGCTGCCCCGGCACATGATGTAACTCTACTCCACGTTGCAGCACAAAATCCACGGCTTTACAGTTAGAGCATTAACAACTGTTTTCTGTCTAGTTCCAGGCTAGTCGAGACAGCCGACCCATCGCCTGCATCCAGTTTTTCCTTGACCTTGATTTTCTCTATTTTCAACATCTGAAATCCAATGTGGATAGGAAATGAAGGGACTTAACACAGCCCAACATTTGAAACTGGCTTTACCTCCTCCAGTTCTTCTCATATTTTGGGCCTGGGCCTGTTCAGCTTAGAGAAGAGAAGACTAAGAGGGGACCTTATTAACATGTATAAATACATGAAGGGGGACTG
>JAUBOD010000059.1:3198841-3231280 GCA_032353885.1 Nothura maculosa
GAACATCTGCCCTATGAGGAAAGGTTGAGGGAGCTGGGCCTGTTCAGCCTGGAGAAGAGAAGGCTGAGGAGGGACCTCATCAGTGTCTATAAAGACCTCAAGGCAGGCAGTGAGAAGGATGGGGCCAGCCTCTTTTCAGTGGTGGACACTGATAAACCAGGTTATGGGCAAGGTTCTCAATTCCCTACCTGGATTGTTGCGATAATCCAGAAAACAGATGCCTGTTTCTTCTCATTCAAGCTGTATCCTGCCACATTTGGCAGCACAAGGTCTGGCAAGTTTCTGCAAGTAGCCAATTTGCTGGATCAGTTTCGGAACTAGCACCTCTAAATTAATTTCCCAGGTTCTACGAATTGGAGGCATGAGTGGATAGGTGACATATTCTACACGTGTTCTGCTAAAACATCTGTGTGTGTTTCACTAAAATTTTGCAAAGCCTCTACACTTATATGCAAAATAAAAACTTGTAGCTGTACACTACCCATACCTAACACCAGGATGTGGTATGTCCAGATGCGTCTGGATGTGTCCAGACTGGCTTTGATGTGCTGCACCAGAGCCAGCAGCACTTGCACATAATTCTGGCTGAGATAAAATATAAAAGGAATCAGAGTTAACTTTCCAAAATTAAATATACAAAGTTACTCCCTGAGATGTGTATGCTTTATACTGTCAGTGTTTCTGTTTTATCCAGGTTCCTCTCATAGCCTGATTAATTACAAGTTTCTCAGTTTATTTTTACATAGCAGTGGTTAAACGTGTCGTGATGAAAGGCCACGAAGTTGTGCTAAGCACTGCATAACTACAAAGGAACAAAAATATTTTGTCGGAGGTATGCCAGCTTTCTCTGTTTTTCTATCTTGCTACCACTTCTGTTGGATTACTTGACATTAAATGGGGAAAAATCTGCCCATCTAAAGAATTTAAAAGTCAATAATAAATTACTTTCTAAAAAGCACACTAGAGTTCAAATATTGCTCATGGGAAAGATTGTGCAGATTTTCTGAGCCTATGGTATTCAGATTAGACAGTCATCTCATTTAACTTTAAAAACAGTAATATTACCTTGTTGTCCCAGATGTTGAACCACAGGCAAGTAAGGTACCATAATAAATTTTACTCTCGTAATATAAAAACCTATAAAAACCTCATAAAAACCTATAGTCATGGCAGAGTGTTTCTTGGCTCACAGAATCCTAGTAACACTATATTCAGCCCAGCTTCCACAAGGAAAGATTAGAAAGGAAATTTCCTTCACAAAGAATTGTGAAATTCAGTTATATTTCAGAGGATGGAACACTTGCAAATTACTTAGCTTCACCCTACACTTTGCTAATGCAAACAGTGATTAAAACAAGGCAACTTCAGTTGAATACCTTTATTTGAAAAGACATACAGAAGAGTCAAAAACTGACACAGATGCATGGTTGCCACGTAACAAGGACAGGTCAGAGGTAACTGACAAACATGTCTACTCACAAAATAGCAATTCAAGCTGCTGGGAGAATTTACTAGATCATTTTTTACCCGTTTTAAATATTCAGGTAATTCTGTATAGAAAAATGAGGTGCTTCTCTAATGCAAAGCTGAATAAACACAGCTCCAAGATCCTTGGTTTGAATGGTGTTCTTCCCTCAATACTACTTCATATAGAAAGTGCTGTTACTTTCTTGGATCTTGGAATGATCATTTTCATTTCCTCCTTCTGCTGGTCTTCATACAAAAAGCATCTCCTGACAGCCCTCAGCCCTCAAGAGTTTCACTGCAATGAAGTTTGCAGATTGTACGCAAGGAGAATTAGTAGTGTCAGAGGCCACATAACAAAAGTTAGTGCTGTGGCTTAATTGAAGAACAGAAGGAATATAGGCACAGTATAAGAACCCAAGGAGAAAAGTCCATGATCCGGGTCACATTCTGAACATGTTACTACTACACTTACAGAACTTTACGTACAGGCCCCATCTATCTGAATTTCTTCAGAAGCAGAAAATTCTAGACAGTATTAGAATCACCAAAAATAAGCCAGCCAGATCATCTCTGTAGTTTCTTTCCTCAGTTAGTGCTACTTTGAATGGAAAAAAAAAGTCAAATGGGAGTTTCCAGTATGTCTTGGGCTGGCCACGTGGAGGTTCTGGCCATTCTGTCATGTCAGTGAAGGTAACAACAGTTGTCAAAGGCACCATGCTCATGCTTAGGAACTGTAATAAAAAGGCAAACACAAAGTTTAGCGTCCATAACACAAAAGACACTTCCGGTTTAACTCCCTAATAGTTACCCCAAATAGCTGGTACACTCCATCAGCAGCCACTCATATCACCTTCTGCATGTTGTTTGCATAAATCATGAATGGTCCTGAGAAACATTTTAGTGGGGAAAAGGGAAACTGTACCTTCATGGCATCGCCCTTCACCTATGTTCAGTACAGAAAACTCTAACAACTTTCACAAAGGCAACGCGAGAGATTCAGGATTGCTGTTTGACCCTGTAGTGAGCGTGGGTCTTCACAATATTCAAGTCAGGAAGATCAGGATGTGGATGGCTTTAAGTAGAGACCTGGATTCCTCCTCCTACCATATAGTTTAAGCCTGTCAAAGCTGTGGACTCTGTACTGCCAGATGAAATGTAAATGGTCAGGACAATTTATTATAGGACAGGTAAACATCTCTCCCCTTTAAACATTTGCCAGTGAGATCCACTGTGAATGACTAGTAGGCATGATGTGAGAATTAACCATTAACCATTCCAGATACAACTTTTACTGGAGTGCTTCTTTCCCAGATTTGATAAGTTAGCAGACAAGTCTGGCTCACAGGGCAAGTATTCTGCCTTATGTCTTTCAGACTGCCATAATGGGTTGATCAATAAAATAAAGCATGGACCCAGCGCATTTATAAATCTCCTTCTTACGGTTTAAGATATTCCAGAAAGGAAATGAATTCATAGATCCATTGGTAAAAGCGGAACTGGGGAATGGAATTATATGGAGGCCTCAGTATGTCTTTGTTTTAGCAGAATGCTGTAAGGAATTTTGTGGAGTTTCTTGAATTTCTTAAGTTCTGAGAAGTTTCATGGCTGGCTTGGGCTCACCTGATGAATCCTATCTGCTGAAGCAGCTCACTCCTGCTCCTTCTCTGCTATGCATTGCTAACCTCATGAGAGGGAATGTACTTGCAAGGTGCCCTCTTTTGTGCCTCCACTGGCTTAAGCAATCTGAATCGCCACTTCATTCACTTTCCTGAAAATGTGGCAGTGATAAGGAAGATTGCCTCGGAGAAAAGTGATGTAGGAAGCTTTTGAAAAACCTCAAGGAAGAATTCATAACTCTCAGGAGAAACACAATGAGATTCCTGATGGAAGTAGTTCTCTAACTGATGAGTATATACATACTAGATAGAACTGTCAGCAAGAAGCCTCAAAAAGGCCTGGCTTTGTATCTTGACCTTCAAACTCAGGCTGAATATCAAAATTGAAGAAACTGTGGGGAAAAAAAATCCCAAAGCAAAATCACACTTCCATGGCAGAGAAGGCAGTCACAAGCTACTTCCAGCATCTTCCCATGTAGCTCTACATCATTTAGAGCTGACTTTTATTTTCAGGAAGTCCAAATACAAATTAGATCACAAGTTGCAAAAGGGTATGTTTGGTTGTTTAAAAAAATCAAACAAACCAACAAAAAAGAACCAACTACACCTTGAGGCTGTTGCCTAAGTATCTTTACTGACAACTGTAATTTGTGGATTGCCACTAATGAAGTCAGTACTTATTTAAAGGTGTTCTCTTGCTGCTGGAAAACTGCTTTCGTATCATTTGCTTTGCAGCATTCCTTCCAGCCCTAAAGTAATTAGCATCTGTTGCTCAAGCAGATAAAATCTGGGTCTCATGGCTCCCTAACTGAATAATCCTTACTGATCATACACACTCTGTGCTCTCCCCTCAAACACAAGCTATGTCTTATATGAGCCATATAAAACTTTAGATTTAGAAGCTCTCTCAGAAGTAAGTTTCCTTCAGGGCAACATACAATTTACAAGAGGAACCTATTACTACTATGCTCTTTTCATACATGTTTCAAGGAGGGAGGAAGAAGAGGTATCATGAGACATCCAACCAAGGAATAGATCTTGTTCAGATCTGAGTCCAAAGTTCAAAAAGTGGCAGCAGATCACCCATGTCATATCTCACTGCCATGAGAGCACTGCACAACAAAGGTGTCAGCAGCTCTCTGCTAAAACCCTTCCACAAAGGCAAGCCTGAAACACCTGTGTAGCCCAACAGACACTGCCATCTCAGAAATCCAGCCTCAGGCCGAAAATGGAATCCACTGTCACTTGAAAAGGAGCTTTTGTTCTTTAGAGTCATCTTAGCTCCATCTCCCTGGTGTCATCCTGTAATCTCTTTGAAACCTCTTTTCTGGCTCACAATCATTGCCATCGACATTAGGCTCTTCCTCAACTATCCTCACCTCAACTATTGGTGATTTTGGAATCACTAGAGGAATACTAATATTCTCTTGCACTGTACAGCATTGTAAGTCAAATGCTGTATCAAGACTTTAAGAAGCAAGAAGATAAAAGTAAAGTTGTTATAGTTTTTGTAACTATGTCTTTATATGGAGCATAACAAGGTGTTTAAAGTTTCAGTCCTCGAGTGGCAGAAAGTTCTGAGCTTGGAGAGAAGGTACCTTTTCCAGTTGTACTGCTGACAGAAGACCATATTAGTAAGGCCATAAAAATCACCTTCCTGTGTGGAGTCGTTAAACGCAAACCCATGCCATTGCAGCTAAGCCACCAGTAAAAGTCAATATACTTCAAATCAATAGTATCAAGAGCATATGATCCTTTGCTTCTTAAATAGTTTATGAATCTCACTCGGCAGCCTCAGTGTATGAAAGGAGTTTTTAGGTTCCTACCTTTAGTGGCTGACACTGATAGAAGTACCGTGCACTCAGTATTTGATCTTGTGGGTTAGACAGAAGGCCTTCCTTAGACCACAATATCTGGATCTCCAAGGTCACAGGAACCATGCAACATGAACTGCAATTCAAAGCCTGAAAAGAAAACAGATCCTAAATATTTCAGTGTAATCTTTTAAAGTGAAAAATGGACGTAAAGGTCACAAAACATTATATTTTCTGTAGCACAGGTCACAGAATCTCAACCAGTCACTTCAGTACCAGCCCCATAACTCTGGACAGACCTTTGTCTATCTTTAGAGCTATATCCATTTACCATCATTGTCTTTCTGAACAGAACTTGCATTAGATCTCTCCCTTAGATTTTGTGTTCTGTTAGGTCTTCTCCTGTTAAATTAAATATTATTAAAATCTCACACAAACACTTCAGTTGGAAGCTCTTAACTTCAGTTAAGAATATATTTATATATATATAAATATATATATATAAATATATATATATATATAAATAACCACAATACACAGAAAATCACAAAGATGATTCATTCAGATAAGACAATACTTAAACAGACTCAAACAGTAACATCATAACAACATAAGCAACAAAATAGTAACAAGGAGAAAGGCAGCATTATTTCTATAACACTGTCAGGAAACTGGTAGTACAACATTCAGTTCTATGATTAAACTCTTTGCCACTCTTTTAAAAGCCTGCAACATGACTTAAGAAATAGTACCTCTGTCAGTTCAGTTCCTTGCTTATTTAGTCAAGATGAACATCTAATAATGTGAACCGCAAAAAGTGTCTGGATATTACTGGAAGTCACTGGAGATCATTACACAAAGAAAGTATGCCCATATAAAGAAGCTGGTTTTGCTTCCTTGCCCACTCTCGCAAAAGTGATACAGGATAGGAAAAGCAAAAATATTCTCATTTGGTTTCTTTGCATTTGTATTACCTGCACAGTACAGTTCCGAATCAGAATGGTGGTCCATTGCTCTGCCTGAGTTGAACGAGCACTGCCAATTATAGCGAGGTCTTCTGCTCCATTCATCCCCTGAAATGCCTTATATAACTTCTGCTGAATATAACTACACTCACCTTCCTCCAGCATTTGGGATAGACTGGAAATGAAGAAATAACAGTTTTGACAGAATGATTTCCAAGACAGAGATCATTCTCAAGAGAAAAAACTTCCCTCTTTAGTAATGACAATTTTACGCTTTTTTTTTAAAAAAAAAAACTCTTGTAACAAGTCAATAGAATAATTACAGAAAAAACAGTACTGAAGGGACAAAATTGCAATCCTTTCCAAAACAAGATGGGAGAAGATGAATTCCTTAGGGTAGCAAATGATGACCAATGCTACGGAAAAAAGTGACAAACAACTCTACGCCTTCTAAATGTGTCAAGGAGGGTGACTGCAGAGCACTCTTACCTGAGCTTGCATCCTGTCTTCATATTTCTTCCAAACCGTACTTGGTGCCTGAGGAACTGTGAGCAACTTCCATCACCTTGGCTTTGTAAAATGGTCATCTGACAGACTACATGTCAAGAAACCAAACAAAAGCCTAACCACACACCACAATTTGTACTTAACATTCCTCCTACTCCACACATTTCTTCTTAACCTTATCAGAGGACTATGTTCAATCCTGACCAAAAGGCCGGACAAATGCTGCAGTGTAACACTGAAGTATACTTTCAGAGTCCAGAAAGTAAATAAATAGACTAATAGCCAATAATAGACAAATCTGACAATAGGGTAACAAATGAAACGTGAAAGCAGAAAGGATACATGCTGCCTAACACCATCATTTGTAATCAACAATGGTGCTCCAACAATATAGCCAGGGTTCCCACTTCGAGGCAAGGTATGAGTAAGAGTCCTTGTCTATAAAGAGGCAACAGGAGAACAAAGGCAGGAGGAAATGTTACAGGCGAAAAGGAAAACATTATCATCAACCAGATCCATCCATTCTGTAAGAACAAATTCACATATTCAGGCAAGGTAAACATAACTCATTTTTGGAGCAAATAAATATTATGCACTATCAACACCTCGATTATTTGTTTCCAAATTTTCTTGCTCAGCAAGTTTACCTCCAGTCCAGGAGCTAGCAAACTACATGTCATTGTCCTGAAACATGGACACTACCCACACAATTCTTGAGACATGAAATTCATACTGCTCAGCATTTTTCTCAAAGTGAACATGTCAGTCTGGGCAGTTCTACGGTCAGGACAATGATCTGCAGAACAAACCTTGCCTTGACCCTGCTTTTGAGCAGCGCGTTCCACCTCTAAATTGTTTTATGAAGAGAACCTCGGGGGATAATTTCATTCACCACTCAGTTATCAGCCCTAGAGGTCACCTTTATCCCACATTGTACTGCATCTACAGGAGAAGAAATGCATGAACGGCAACACGCATTAGCACTTTCCAGAGTTCCTCCCCTTATAAAGTAATTCTTATTCTCTCCACAAAGGCAAAGCTAAACATTAAACATATCTAGAATAACTACAGCAAATTTGTTCTCAAACACTGAACATCTGGAGTACAGTACTTAGCTTCCCTCTGTCCTTCAGCAAACCATGCTCCAGTGACCCTGATCCATCTCATCCTTCC
This sequence comes from Nothura maculosa, assembly GCA_032353885.1. Classification (NCBI taxonomy): domain Eukaryota; kingdom Metazoa; phylum Chordata; class Aves; order Tinamiformes; family Tinamidae; genus Nothura; species Nothura maculosa. The sequence continues at coordinate 3,206,384 of JAUBOD010000059.1, forward strand.
CAATGCTGCCTCCTCCCCCACCACCACCCCCCCCCCCCAAAAAATCAAAAAAAAAAAAAAAAAAAAAAAAGGCTGAACAGAACAGCTAGTTCCAAATTTCACAGTGCAAGCTTCCAATAAGTCTGACTCCTTCAAGTAAACATGGTTTACTGAAGTCTAAAACAGTGCTCCCTCTTCCTTCAACTGCCAGCCCTCTTTCCTAGGATTCTTGTAGTGCAGCACTGACATGACACTGCCCTAATCTTACCCCATAAGATCTGTGTAAAACTGGGCCAGAATGCATTATTTGGTAAAAGCCCAAAGACTATGGGGGCACTGACCCAGAAGTGCAAAGTGAAATGCTGCTGTAGAGAAGATCCTGAGTTCCCAGGGATGCTGGTGACTTTAAACTGCACAGACACATTCTGAATCCCATGGGTGCTGCTGAATTCTATTTCATAGATCACCTGAAAGTCCAATACAAAGGGGAATCAGAGACAGAGTCAGATAATAGTACAGTAGTCTTAAGCTAGACCTGAGTTACCCTAAAGAAAGAAGGTTGAGATACCTCAGAAACAACATTGTAACACATGTTGTCTTTCATATAGGGAGCTCCAGGGGGTGTGACTGGAGTGATCTTTACCTAAAGAAAATAAAGCACATTAACAAATCAGCAATTGTTTAAAAGGAATGTGATTTTCTTACTCTTTTCCAATGTTTTTTTTCTATCCAAATTAGATTTCACATTCTCATTTTTGCTGTTATCTGGGGAGATATCACCCAGCTACAGACACTCATTTTTTTTCCTCATAAACAACCTGCCCATGATCAGTGCCTATTCTTTCTGAAATATCTTCCCAGACATTTTTTTTTCCTAAAACCAATGTCATACATTCTTCCAAAAACTTTGTTTCAGACACAGATCATTTGCATTCTCCCAAGTTCCCAATCCATGGACATTACTATGAATGTCTAAGATTCCAGATACACTTTAGATGCAGAAACTATTTTCATTGGCAAAAGTAACCAACCTGCATGGACCGCACAACGGTGCCATTAACTGGAACCTGCAGAAACCAAACAAGAAGAAAGAAAGAAAGAAAGAAAGAAGGAAAAAAAAAAAAAAAAGTTTTTCTGAGTTTGTGTGTACACACAGCCAGAAGGCTAAGCAGAGACTATATACTACATTAACAAAACATACTTTGTTTATTCCAAATGTATGGAACCTGCAATCAATTTGTGAACTAGAATTCACAAAAATACTTCAGAGAATGCATTTCTAGAACTAGAAAATACATCTTTTATTCTTGGTCCTGCTAATAACTTGCTGTATGATTTTGAAATATCAGCATCTCTAGTCCATTTCTGGAGCTCCCCCTTCTGGAATCAAGTAATTTCTTCAGCTTCCATTAGAAAAAAAGGTTTTTGCTTCAGTGACAAAGCAAGCCCTGAAAACATGAGTTGAATTCTATCACTGCATACTAATATGATCACAGACATTCTCTGATTTTTCAGAGAATGTATTGCATCAAACAAACTTTCTTCTTTCCCTAAGAATACATACTGTTTGGCTGATAAAATAGAACAGATTAAAAATACTTAAACTGCGATAAACAGTGTCTAAAATGCAAGAGTGCCTTTTAAATTATTAAAAATATAAAACATCAAAATCAAGCAAATGTGATGTTGAGCAAGAGGGAGGAAAAAACCCCAGACATTCACCTTTAGCACTGTGAAGTCACGGTAATAAGAGGCCGCATCCAGGGCAGGGTCGGTGATGCAGCTCTTGCTCAAGTTGGCAAAAATCCGAGTACAGCTTGTGCTTTTACTGTCCAGAAAACCTGAGTTAGGAGATGACAACAGGTAAGAGAAAACAGAGGCAAAACATCCTAGCAAAAATTGCTTCCTTCTTTACTAACCAGCAGGATTTCCATCAACACAAAGTCCACTGGCTCCCATCCTGACGGGCTGTCTAAGAGTGCTCAGCACAGACGAAGAGTCAAAGTAGGTTAAGATTGGATCACCAGCCTGAAAAAATAATCTGGAGAAATTTCAGACAAAGTAACTCTGAAAAACTACGGTAAAATGCAAGATGAATCTTCAAGGCAGAAAGACAGATTTATACATTTCCTTTACGTACAGCTAATTTTGTCTTAAGGGTTGTCCAGAGTTTAATATACAATCTAACTAATCAGAAACTCTCTTTGTGCCACAAGAAATGAACAGAAGGATTACAGAATAGAAAACTTATGCATAAAGACTCTTTCAATTTCTTCTCATGAAATTTCACTACAAATAGCTTGTAGCAAAAGCACATTTTAAAACTGACTGCTAGTGTATTTCTACTCACCCGGTAAAAGGCAGAGAAGGTTGGCTGTGCTTGTGATAGTGTAAAGAATGAGTGCCCACCATACTTTTCCATGAACTTCAGAAAGTCAGATTCTTTGATAAGCTGTGGCTGTTGGAAATAGTTTTGGTATGCTAAAGTAGAAATGAAAAAAAATATCCACCAACATCAAGTTATTAGAAAAGGTATTTATAAGTAAATTTTGTGCCAATACCTTTAAAAGGGAAAATTTTGGCAATTTTAAGCTCTGTGGTGCCCTATATTAATTAATCATTAGTAATGTTGTTAAAAGACTAATGAGAGCTAAAAGTAGAATGATGTCATGAGCACTTGCCTACATTGTTTCATAGGAAATGGGTATTAAACCAATGTGACCTTCCAATAGCTCTAAAACTGGTGAAGGTACCTGTCTTAATTCATGCTCTAATTTCCGTAAGACACTGGAGTTAGACTCCTATGGCATTTTAATGACAAAACATTACCAATATGTGAATTCAGTAATTAAATGTATATGAAAATGACAGTTTTCTACTGGTATCCCACAGCAATCACTTCCTGATCCAGTGATATTTAATATTGTTATTAGTGTTAAAAACTATTAAATTATTACTACTAAAACACAGGCATAAAATGGCAGATGGTTAATGACAAATTATATAGAGTCATCCATGTTACATCTGCATTCAAGGATTACAAGTCATATTGACAACAGAAGCAAGTAGCAATATTCTCAGCTACCGCAGTGCCATAAAGCATTTATGTAGATTTTAGCAGATTTATGTAGACACTAGTATATTTAAAGAGAGCAACAGAAAGATGAATTACATCTCAGTATAATTCTGCTGTTACGAAAGCAAAGCAGATCCTTGGATGTAATTGCATAAAGTAGCAAGCAGAATAGCTTTCTTGTATCTAATTGCAGCATTGGTCAAACTGTCAACAAATCTTTTAGAAGTAAATGTCTTAAAGAGTATTAAGTCCCTACAAGTTACACAATAATAGACGTGTAGAAGAGTTTTCTTATTTTACACTTAAGGGTATAATCCTTAGATGTAAACAGATACACAGGATCTTTTATACCACCTGCATGTCTTTATCTAAAAACACAGTGATAAATTCTCTTCTTTTCTCAAAAGCAGAAATGATGAACAAAGAAGATTTCTTTTAAGAAATCCTACAAGCATTCAAAAGACCAAGGTGCTGTGCTGTCTCTCCATGGACAAGATCTACATGATGTGCTACATCCTGATTAGAGGCCTGTTCGATGCTGAATAACTTGGGAGTTTCCAGCATCTGAAGGGTTGTAATATTACCTATATAAACCTTCTTTTTCCTTATAGTGTTAAATTCAATAAATAGTATTTTAAGTGATGATTTACAGAGACTGAGCACCTTTTTATTGCCATCATAATGAATCAGCACCTTCTGATGCAAAACAGTAGGTCTTTAGTTTCAGCGTCTGACCCCATTTGCCACCTTCTGGGATATCTTCTGGGGCAAGATTGATTATGTATCCAGCAGTGGCAACTCCTGTCACCAACCATGTTAGAAAGGCTTCTCTCACAGTCATCTGATGGGAGCCTTTCTGTTTGTATGCTTCATTGGGGGACGACCACGGACAACAAAATGCTCCTACCAGATGACTATCATCCTTCAGTTGACCTCCGACAATCTTTCTGACACATTCTTCTGACCACAATCACGGGAAAGGCTGAGAGCACTGAACTTATCAAAACTCTTCCCTCTTAGACCTACTGAAAACTGGAATGGGTAAAATTCTATCACTTCTGCCTGTCACATTTTACACCTCATTTCTTTGTTACTCCTTGTATTCAAAACGTTTGGGTAACAACTGTGACGAAGCGATGTACCAGATAACAGGAAACTACACCTGCTTTGAGCAGGAGTTGGGCCAGGTGCCCGATAATCTCCACACCTAAATTATTCTATGGTTTCATGATATGGCTCAGGAGTAGATGGGACTATGAGTCTAAACTCCTAGACAAAAGATGCAGAAACCAGTATGTGTTTAAACAAGAGACCCTAATGAGTCACAATGAATGCCAAAGAGTAAGTTGCTACTGTATATATGGTAAAATAAGGTATCTCTGATACCAAGACATTTGATGAAGGTTCATTTTTGTCTAGCCTGAGAGAGCTTAAATTGAATGCAAAGATCATTTTTTGTCCACGTTTGGTGGCAGAGTCCTCATTGACTATGGTCTCTCAGGGACTATAGTAGCCAAGATAGCTAGTAACAAGCATGACATGCACTGCGAAAGGAGATTCGCTGAGCAGAGGCGCCCTGTGAGTTCCCCGCACAGACAGCAAGGTCACTTACGGTCACCGGGCTGCACGCAGAACAGCAGCTCTTGTCCTCCAGGAGCAGTGATGATGGTGGTGGGATATGGGCTGTTGGCTCTGAATAAGATGGACTTTTCCACACACACTTGACTGGCAGACCTGCACCGCCAGCCCAAGCACATTGTTAATGGGGCTGTTCTTGCACAGTTTCACATCACCACAAGCATTTGGTTTCATACTACCATAAACCCACAAAAAAATACACTATTACAACAGCCCACATGCTAATATGGGCTAATATAGGCTATTGCACAATTGCCTTGATTATCAGTTACAGAGAGCCACTCTCTCCACTGGGGTATTTTCTAAAGTACTGTCTGTTGGCACATTTAAAAAAAATCACTCTTAATTTCTGAGAGCAAAGACAGAAGGGACCTTCAGAGCCCACGTATTAGAGCTCCCGTTGATCCTTTCCACAAGGCCAGTGATTTGCAAGGAGAGACCTGTGAGTTTCACCCCCCAAGCAGCTGTAACTGTTTCGCTTCCTGCCAGCACTTCTCGGACTACCTTTGCTTCACAGTCTCCAGTTACACCTTAAAGCTTTGTTTTGCTTTCAAAGGAAGGCTCCCAAGTTCCCTCCCCTAGGCCTCAGCACCAACGGACCAAGCCCCATTTCACCAGAACTTCACGGTCGGGACCGCCTGGACGCCTCTCCGCGCAGCTCTGCGAACTGAGAGGCCTCATCGACCGCTTCCGAACTCGCTCCCTCCCGCACCTGCTGCCGCCGCCCGAGCCGGACGAGGCGGCAGCCCCGGGGTCGCGCAGACCGCAGGGACCGCGCGGCGGGTGCCCGCGGCGGCTCCAGGCGGGCCCAGGCGCAGCGGGGGCGCTGCCGACGGCCACGCGCGCCACGAGCAGGGCCACGAGCAGGAGGGCCACGAGCAGCCCCCGAGCCCCGCTCATGGCGACACCCACGGCGCCACCGGGTCGCTAAGGGACACGGCTCCCGCCTCCGCCCGCGGCGAACGGCGCGGCGCATGCGCAGCTGGGGCCTGCGTGCAGGGGGCGGGGCTGCCCCGTCCGGCCGTGCCCGGCCGCGGCGCGCGGGACTCGTGAGGCGGCCGGGCGGGCGGGCGTCACTCGTGGCGCTCGTTCCAGCTGTTCCTTACAACAGGTACCGGATAAACACTCTCTCCTCCAGCTTTGAGTGTGAGTGACAAGGTTACTCTATGCTGGCATACATTAAGAAAAAAAAATGTAATAAATGTTCCTCAAGCCCTGTACTCCTTTATATTTCACTGCTGCTCGGATTAATTCCCTTTCAAATTATATCCAAGTAAATTCAAAGAGCTGCTTTTATTTTTTTAGTTATTTTAAGTTAGTGGCTGATCAGGTAGTTGGGGTGTATGTCCTTTCCTTTACAAATCTCATATTCATGGCACAAACCTCCCCTCTAAAAAACCTGAATGTGTGAATGCTTGCCAAGCACATCAGTTACCTGGTGCTTTAGAAGACTACAAGTACTGTTAAGCCTTAATTTTTCAGTAGGATGGCTTTATTTGATATAAAGTCAATTTAAATTTATCTTTTTCTTTCACTATGCATAAACCTAATCCGTTTGCTAGATGTGCACTCTCATAAGTAAAATAAATGTGTTTTATTTAATTCTAAATTCTAAAACAAGTGAATGTGCTTTCTGTAATTTGGAACTGTATTAGGTCATGGTTGAGTAGCCCTTTTGCATAGAACACATTAAAGACAAAGAATCTTGGCTGATACAAAGACTACTCACCCTTCCTGCTGTGTATGTGTAGATTTCTGAAAGATGATTTTGTGGAAGATGATTTAATGTATTTGCTTACTAAACGTCTCAGGCTTTCATTTACACGGAGATTGTCATTTCTTCAGTTGTGTTTATAATTTAGATCTCGAGTCATGTTAAATTACATAACATTTTTTTCTCTAACTTGCAACTGCATATCTGTACAGTTGGTACACCTATATTTCATAGAATGAACTCGAAAGCAGACCTTCAAGTTTGCTACTAATTTGTTGTTTTGAATTTTTAGTGTTAACAAGAAGAATATATTTTTTAAAAGAGCTTTTTTTTTTTTTTGCAGAATCATAAGTCTTATTTTGGGGAAAAAAGCCCTCTTGTTATTCTTTATGAAGGTTTTCTGACACAAGACTATCTTCCCTGTGGTCCTGAGTAATCATGGGAACAGAAAAGAGGATGATTATATCTAGAAAGTGGTGTGGTTTTTTTTGTTGATGTTTTAGGAAAATGTACATGCTTCTTAGATAAATGTACATGCTTTCTCTGATAAACCTGTATTCAGTTCTATTTCTTCTGTTTAAAATCTAGACTCCTAACATAGTTGTTACTTTATTTTTGTGAGCAATCTATTACAGATTTAAGAGACCTTTATATTTGCAATTGTGTCACAACCCATGTGACTATGCAGTACAGTTTGCATTATGTAGGGATAAGTAGTTTTTAATTAATTTGGGGGATAACTCAATCTCCTCTCACAGACATTTCATGACGATGAATAAATTCTCTGAGATAGTCATGCTAAAATGGGGACATTTTGGCTATTACCTGCAGTTCAGAAACACTTGCTTTATTCCCATGTATCAACATACATATGAGCAAAACAATTTATTAATTTGGCAGGCTCTGAGGACAGGAGCCCACAGCTGAACTATTTGCAGGTGCTATAGATATACTGCATGTGTTTGCAGTGTTTCCAGTGCTTCATAAAGTGAAGGCTCTTTTACTGCACTAACTGAATATCTGATTTATTTAGTAGGGGGGCCTCTTACCTTAAATATTAGGTGAGTCTTGCTGTACTTCATTTTATCGTTTCTCACCCTCCTGGCCTCTCCATCTTTCTTCCAATTAAGGTGGCAGTGAGACCCTTCTGTGGTGCATTTCGGAGCAGTGTTCTCTCCTCCTGTGCCGCTGCAGCCTGGCTACCGCCCACGTTCATTTTAGTTCCAACTACGAGGGTCATGGCCTTGGAAGCTGGATCTGTGTACGCAGGTGTTGGTGCTGTCCTGCTGCCTGCGGTGTTTTCCACAGGGAAGCTAGCGTGACCTTGTGGTTGTGTGAAAATCCTGATGGCTGAAATGATTCATTTTGTACAGCTTGATGAGGTCGGGAAACCTCTAGGTGTGGGGGTTTTACTTGTTTTTTGAGCGCTATATCATTTTCCTGGACTGTTGTTTTCCAGATGTTTTTTATCATAGGGACACACTTGGCTGACATAGTGTGAAAAGCGGCCCGTGATGGGGATGACAAAACCCCCAAGGTCTCCAAAGGCAGTCACACATGCCTGAGGGCGGATGGGACCCGAACACCTTTGGTACTTTGCTGTGGTTCACTCCAGAGTCGCAGGCGCCTTACCTCAGAAAACTTTTTACGCCATGTCCAGCTTGCAGTACTGCTGCTCGTGGCGTGTCCGGCCGTGCTCTGCCCGCCTGTCTCGCTGCCGCCCATCGCCACCAGAGGCCGCTTCTCGCTGTGCGCCTGAGGCGGTGCCGCGACCGCGCAGGCGCCTCTGGCCCCGTTGCCAGGAGACGGGAGGCGCCGCGGGCCGGCGGGCGCCCTGCGGCAACGGCCACTCCGGGCCATCGGTGCAGGCGCGCCGAGACCTGCCGGCCGCGGCCCCTTTGGCCCGGCCCCTTGGGCCCGGCCGCGGCCCCTCTGCTCGGCCGCGAACCCCCTCGGCCCGGCCGCGAACCCCCTCGGCCCGGCCGCGAACCCCCTCGGCCCGGCCGCGGCCCCTTTGGCCCGGCCGCAGCCCTCTAGCCCCGTCGCAGGCCGCGCCGCGCGGGGGCCATGGACGTGGCCATCGGGGAGCGCCTGTTTGCAGCGGAGACTCAGCAAGGTGACAGCGTGCGGGATGTAATTGTTTGTCCACATTAGTGATTTAAAACTGTGTGCCAAGACACTCATTAGTGCTTCATCATAGAAATATGATAAACTTTGAATGACACTTGTTTAGTTATTTTTTTCCCATAACATTCAATTTCTTTTCTTAAAAGTGTGCTCTGTAGTTGAAAATGATGCAATGCAGTCAAACATCTTTCAGTCCGCCTTGAAATAAATCATTTGCTACATTCTGTAATCTTCCTGTTTCAGATATTGAGGCTTTGAGGACTGCTTACGAGTTGATCAAATCAGCCAGCCCCGGGCATTCTGCCCTCGGCTCCTTGGAGAACTTCAGCACTGACCTCTACGTCCTGTGTGCCGAACAAGCGCTCCGGGTAGCCTCCCCTTGTATTTTGGGCAGTTTGTGTCACTAAGTGTAACTGCAGTAGTGTACATTATTACTTGGGGATATTGCCAGAAGGACCTGGGAAAAATATTTCAGTGTTATATCCTTGCAGAGAAATTGTTCAAAAATGTGTTTTCAGTAAATTCTCAAGTGCTTCCCAAAGTCATCTCTTCTTTAGAATCCATCAGTGAACTGTGGTTTGTGTAATTTCTAGTTAGTACAAAATAACCAAGGAACCATTGCAACATTGAATAGTTTGTCATATCTTGTACCATTAGCAATTTAGTTATGTTTGGTAGGTTTTCTTTAATGGATGGTCTGTACGGTGTACTAGAAAAACAAGCTAGCATTCTAATTATGCAAGATGGTTGGTAATTGAGTTTACTTCTATAAAATGTAATAAAGTTTCTAATTTTGAAATATTTATTAATCTTAAGGCCATAGGTACAAGGCATTGGAGTTCAAGTAGACTGATCTTCAATAGCTTCAGCTAAGAACAGAACTAGCTGCAAGACACTCAAATTCTATCTCTTGCCTGGAAATTAAGATGTTGAACTGTCATCTGCAAAAAATCTTGCAGGCTAATCACCACCCTTCATAAAAAAAATTCTACTAAGAGCTTTACGTGTATATAAACAATTCTTTTAATGACTATTCAAAGGGAAAGCTTTCTGTGTACTCTTAAGAGATTCTATGAGTAACTCGGGAGTTAAATATAAAAAAAAATCACTATGTATTTGGAATGAAGAAAGTCTAACTTTAGATTAATACTTAATAGATCAGATTAGTTTTGTACCATATCTGGTATACTGCTTAATACTAAACTGTCTACGTATGAATATGCTGATATATGTTACACTGCTTGAGTAGGCGTGCATTTTTAAGAACTTACACTTCTTGCTTCATTATTTGTAGCATTTTAATGCTTTTCATTTTTTTGTCTTAGCTGGGATCTCTGGAAATGAGCCGTGACTGTCTTCAGATGTATTTTAAAGGAAGATTTCCTATTAACCAATTTATTGGCAGAGCATACTTGTGCCAAGGCCAGTTGCACACTCCACTCTCTACTGATAATTTGGTGAGTAATTATGAAAGTTACATTATGTTAAAGTTAATTAAAATATTCATGTTTATATATAGATAGATAGATAGATTTCAGCACTTTAGAATATACCAGAGTAGGAAAAGTCAAATTAAAGTATGTTAATGGTTACTTTGTTTGTATGCAAAACTAGCAACTGAATAGTACCATATTGCCGATACTTGGGAAAAATGCATGGAAAATTTTTCAGAAGGCTGATTGTTTCAAAGTCAGTCTTTTATGTCAGTACATTTTGCAGGAAAGCAAATACAAAATCTTTTATTTGAAATTACACTAAATGGGCTTCTTTTGTTCTCAACAATGATCTCTCTCAGTAAGTTACAGTCTTCTTGAATGCTTCTCCTCTTTCCTGTCATACTTTCTGCTCTTAATATGCAATTTATTTTGCTAGTAATCCTTCCTATTATCCAATTCTTCAAGCTCTTAATTTCTACTTCCTTCACTTTTCCCCTGTCCTACCTGATTGCTTTTTATAGTCAGGTCCTTCTATTGGTGCTGACTGAGAGAGAAACCATAGAGTATCTCATATATTAGTAGAAAGAGGTTCTAAATGGCCTTTTGCAATTATAGAAAGGGGGCTTAGTCAGTCTAAGTGGGAACCTGCTCACTATTTATAGAAATGTCAAGGAATTTCATGGCTAGAATTCAAGAAGTCATTGCGAACATAGATGAATCACAGAGGACTTAGAAGTCACCAAATCTCAGTGCTTTATTTATTCTTTTTCTGGGAAATGTGAAAAGCATAATGCCTGACACACCATTTGCTTGGCAAATTTTAGTGAGGAAGGCATGTTGGAACAGAGAAAATAATACTTGAAGTATTTTTAATATGACAAACCAGTATTTTTCCTGACTTTGATTTTAGAAGTATTTAAACTTTCCTTTCTAAAGACCTAAAAAAGAAAAATATTTGTTTGGTGTTGTGTTGTTGGACAATATCAGTCCCAATGTTTAAATTTTGGCAGAAATTAAAGACACTGAAAATACAATCTTAAACATTGAAATTAGGCAAGCATACTGGTAGGGATATTATGAGTTCTGATTATGCCCACAAGTTTTATTGGAGAATGATGTGAAAATAAAATGAGATATGAACATGCTGGAATATGAAAATAATATAGGGGTGATTTATGAAGGTGATATAAAAATTGCCTTAATGATTTTTGTTCTGCTTTAGGAAGAGTTTGAAAAATTTGTGATGTTCTTTTTGAAAGCAATAGACTTCGCCATGCATGATCCAAGGTGAGCCTTGTTGATTGGATTTACCCTTTAAATCTGAGGAAATGTTACTTAGTTAAGTTTTCATAGTTAGTTATTTCTTATATTTTAACGGAGTAGCTTTTGGGAGGAAAGTGATTTTGTGGATTCTCCTTCCAGTTTGTTGCTGCACCTCTGTAAATGCTATGCTGTAATAATACTGGAATGATATTTAAGAGATAGAACAAACTGTTAATGTTTAAGCCTGGAAGATACCTGTGTTTCAGCATTTCTTCTCATTATGCTCTTCTGTTTTTCTATTCTATTTATGTTCTAGACAAGAACCGTATTGTGCTTGCTGATTAGTTAATAAATGTGCAAAGTGTAGTCTTAAGAATTGCCTTACTGTTCTTAATTTTAGTACATATACTCTCAATTCTGAGGCAGGACTAGTTCTTATCTAAACGTAAGAAACCTCATTTCTATAAGTGTCTTAAAATATTTGTTTTAATTGTTTTATAATCTCATGTTTTTCAAAATTCATAAAATCCTAAATTGTTGTTTTTCAGATATTATTTTTTGATATATAATGCCTCAGTCCTTTACTGGGAAGCTGTGAGACCATATCTTAAGCCTGGATTCCGTTATTGCCTTATTCCAAGCCTAACACAGATTGTTGAAGCACTAAACCAAACTGAAGAGCAAGACAAAGAGTGGATAGCAGAACTCATGATGCAAGTATAGTTCTGATTTTTGGTTTTGTTTTTATTTTTCTGTGGGTGTTCTGCAGTCCCTTTGTGTATGTGATTTTCACCAGAGGTAGTTTTCAATAACATATTTTTCATTGCTAGTGTTTAAATATATTTATTATAGGATTTTTCATTTATAATTTTTAAAAGATAGCTAAATGTGCACATAGAATAAAAGATGTTATGTGTTAATGTTTACTTTGAGATTAAAATGCTAATAGCAAGGGCATTCGGACTTCAGGACCCATCTGAAGAATATATATATTTTTTTTAATTAAATTAAAGGCTGTTCCTTGTAGTTTGAATAACCAATGTAGCCTGACTTAAAGTGAAATATGTCTACTTTTAACTAGTCTGGTTAAAAATAACAGTCCAGAAGATAAGAGAAGTAACTTGCATAAAGAAGGCTAGTGAGACCTTAACCAATATATTATTATTCAAGATTTAAACTTCCAAATAAGGGTGGATTCAGAAAATACATTTCTAGTATTATGCAAAGAAACTTGAATTTAGAAGTCTAATGATCCTTAGTTATATAGTACTAGGGAAAAGATTAGTAATCTAATCTAATAAAAGTGCCTTACTTCCATGTTTTCATCTATGTTATATGTAAGAAATATCTAGGATTTTCTGCATACTTTTTCTGTTCAGACTTGTGTAAGTCTGGCCGCTGATTTGTGTAAATCATGTTTTTGTCTGGTTTATTTTATGAACTAATTTTAATAAATATGAGTTAAGTGATGAATATTTTGATTGAACTTAAAGTGAAATTATGCCATGGAAATCTGGATCAATAACAAATAAGATTTATAGTAGCATATACTAGTATAATCCACACAATATCTATGGCAGCTGTTCAGTGAAGTTCAGTTAAAGAAACCACAGTCCTCCACAACCTCACTATCCACAACCTCCAAAAAAATGCAAGAAAAGCTCTGGTAGAAAAAAAAGGTTAACCAGAAAATCATTGATAATTTGAATCTTGAAAGTATTCAACCTCTTTACAAAATATGAATAAAGCTTTTTTTTTTTAGGTAATATGAAAGCAGTAAATATTCAGTACAAATATTTTATTTGATCTACAGACATTTACTTGAGTGCTTTCTCGATGCTTCGAAGATGGAAGAAGCAGAAAAATTTTCATCTACCGCAGCAGCTTTTATTAAAGAAAATGCTCCAGATAAATACTCACAAATATTTTCTCTAATGGTAATGCTATAAAATATAATTTAAAAATATCCTAAAACCAGAAGCTTCATCACATTTTAGATCATTTTAATTATTATAATTTTTGATTTCTTTATTCAAATGCTGTAACTACCAAATGATACAGTAGATATGTTTATATTTGTAGGGCTTTTATATTTTTGATACTGTAAGCTAAAGAGCTCCCAACTGCAGTGTGAGGGTGCTCCGTGTTATTTATTCCACTACAACATAGGATTCTAGAAATGACTACTGATATCCCTAAAAATACTGTTTGGATATAGTTAACATGGTAGGTGTAACATGTAATTTATATGCATTCTAAATCTATATGTGTCTAAATTGTTCTGAAAATCACAGCAGGGCATACTAATTCACGTGTCTTGCATGCCCTTAGTTTGGCAAATGTGAGGGTGAACATGATAAGCAGAAATAGGAGAATCCATAATGTTAGATAAGATTTGGGAATTATGTGCAGTCATATTCCTTTTCTTTCCTTGCTTCACTATCTGCTGCTCTATTTCTCTACATTTCTGATTATTTCAAAAGAGTGTGTTTCAAAATGTGTTTTCTAACATTGAAATCAGGAGAACCTCCAGAGATGCAATAATAATGAAGCAATAATGTTTGAGCTAAGTCAGAATTACTTTTGTAGTTTTTATAAGTGCTGTTGAACTGAGCTGCCAAACAGTGGCCTTAAACAGAAAAATCAGCTGCTTCTAAAATTGCAGTGGAGCTATGCATCCCAGCAAGGCTGCAGAAGTGAGATCTATCCTGTTGAGTTCTATAGTTGTGGCGTACTTAAGCTGGGCAAGTAACATACTGTTCCATTACAGTTTAAGTAACATATGTTGGGGAAAGGTACTTTGTAGAGGATACACAGAGTCCAAGGAAGAATATTTGGGAAAGAATAAGGGAGAAGAAGAAGGGAAATCTTGCATGGAATGTACGTATCTAAATATAATTTTTAATTGATATTTGGGATATGTAGATTCTCAGCCTTCCTCAAAGTCTAGATGCAGTAAAAGGCAAAACAATTCACTAGATTAGTCTTACAGGGTTTTTCCCCATAAGGACAGCCTGAAGAGGCGCAATCCTACTGCCATCTTTGTTCAACTGTGGAAGGTGATTGTTATGGCTGTCGATTAGTCATGCATATGCTTGATATGTAACTGTAAAGTTAAATGTTTATTATATTTTTATGTAATTATATATAAATATATATAATATATAAGTAGATGCTTATTAATATATTTATTATATATTTCTTTATGAAATATAAATATGAAATATAATTTTACATATGTAAATGTGCAACATATAAAATATAAATATATAAAAATATATTATTAAATATGTATATTTCCCTCCATTTAATTTATAGTGGGAACTAAATTTCATATATCTGAATGAGATGATCTCAAAAGGAGTGCTATTCTAAAATGTGATTGAAAGTGCATTAATTGGAGTTTAAAATCACATGCTAGTTTCCCAATGAGATTTCTGTTAATAATTCTGATCCTCAGTTTGTGCAAGTTAGTATAGCTCTACTTGTTAATGTTCTTTGTGGAATATATGCAGAGCAGCACAGGCTGTCGTAGCAGTTTTAGTGTTATAAAGTCCATGAAAACCACAAACTTGTTTTATTTTATCCCTATTGCATGTCTTTCTTTTGTAGTTTTATTTAGTGTATTAATAATTATTATTTTATAGGTATATCACCAACTAATGGATATATCCCAGGTAGAGAAGGAAATACAAAGTTCCATCTATTTGTCTATTATTTATAAAATGCAAGTGATAAAATTGTAAGTATTAAAATCTTTTCTTGTACTTGAATTTTGGTACTTGTTGCTACAAATGTAGGGTTGTCTTCTGGTGTGTCTTATTTCACTAGAAAAAAATCTACTACAAAGATTGTTATCTAAAGGAAACCTAGAATGATGGTTGGAATAGTCCAGCATGGAAAACAACCTCAATTAAAAGGTGAAATAGTTATTTGGGAATATGTGTAATAGGGTATAAATCGTACCGAGATTCTAGATTAAAATAAAAACAATTGACAAATTGTGTTCATGAAATTATAGTTCAGTACACCAGAACGAGTCACAAGGATGTGACACGCATAAGCCTTTTTAAAAAATATAAATTTTAGAAGTTTGGAGTAATTATGCAAATCAGACTTCAAAACAAAATTCTCTCTTTATCAGTTTCAACACCTCCTCTTTCTAAAGCACTAATTCTATTTTGTAAGAGTGTATTTATGTTGATATTAGAAGAAAGTAGTTCAGCACATCTTTTTCCTTGTTTTTTTTTTAATATTAAAATGTGGCACGTTAAATATTAATTCTTATTCTGGAGTGTCATCGGTTGCTATCTCTCCATAGCTGAGGGAATTATTCAGAATCCTCTAAGCAGATATTGCTGATTTTTTTTTTTGATATTTTATAATGCACATATTCTACTTCAGTGGTCTAAAAATCATCCATTGTAAAATTATGACTTTGCATCAAAAATCTGAAATACAAAAAAAAATACAATATGAAATATTGTCTTATGTAAAATTACGATTGTTATCTTAATATGTTGCAGGCAGTGGCACACAAATGACTTTCCAAATGACACCACCACGAATCTGAAGTCTGTGTGTGAACTTATGAAACAATATGAGGTGTCTCCAGAATCTGATCTCGGTAAAAAGTGAGTTTCATTTGTCACAGTCCCTTGAAAGTTGAATTTTAACCTGCTTCTCCCTGTGTTGAAGTCATTGACAAGATTCCT
This sequence comes from Nothura maculosa, assembly GCA_032353885.1. NCBI lineage: Eukaryota > Metazoa > Chordata > Aves > Tinamiformes > Tinamidae > Nothura > Nothura maculosa. The sequence goes on from JAUBOD010000059.1 coordinate 3,222,332, forward strand.
GTTGACTTTGAAGAAAGTGAAATTTTTAAACTAGTTTGTATCTCATAAACATTTAGACGATGTATAAAATGATGATAAGACTAAAGAGCCCCAGATTAAATACCTTGTTCCACATATTTTTACAACACTGTTCAGTTACTTCCTAGCTTTGTGGGTAAAAGGAGATTTCAAAAATTCTTAGACTGTAATCAGAAAAAATGTCTTTTAGACTTTTATTCTTTTTAGCCTCTTTGGGTTCTTTGCAGTTCTTCAGCATATTTTTCAAATGCAGGAAAAAAACTGATTTCTGTATTCTACTAATTATATCAAAATTGTTTCTCCTGAAAGTAATATTACATTTTTATGCAAGATCAATCTTCTCTGACTGTATCCAGATATCTTATTGCTTCTCCTAGTGCGGACAATATACTATGTTTATTTGGTTATTTACTGAGATTTTTAACATGTAGAACCGAGTCTCCTGTATGTGTGTTGCTAAGTCACTAAACAGTTGAGCATTATACCTTACTGTATTAAGATGTGTGTCAGCTGACAATATTGCATTTACAGAATTAACAGCACTTCAACTTTTGTTGGCTATTTCACTGACTTTGTATTGAATATGTTTCGTTCTTTATTTAGCTTCATGTTCTTCAGAAACAGTTTTTCCAAAACATTAAAGTCTACTAACTTTCCAAAAAGATGTTTTTTTTGTAATTGTCATTTAGCTATCTTCATTATTTAATTGATTATAATATAATTATATAATATATAATACGTTATAATATATAGTACTATATATTATATAACAATATATTATAATATAATATATGTAATAAATATATAATATCACATTATTCATTGTGAACATTATGAGTATTAAATCACATGCACTCTGATATTCTGATCGCTTCAAGGGTCCCAAATATATTGCACTGATAAGTTATTTTCATATAGCACTTTTCTGTCAAAGAGCAATATCAGATTCATTTGAAGTGATGTTTTTCTATTTTTGAAGGATTCCTTTGGTTCTGGAATTGGCTCGTTTTTCTGTGAAAGCAAACTGCATCGAGCTTGCTTATGATTGTATACTTGATTTGAAGAGAGCTGGTGTTACTGTAAGTGTCAAAACTAGCGTTTAATTGTTCCATCGTATTAGAACTTTAATAATAATAATGATGGTTCTGGTATCTATTGTACATTTCTAAAATGTTAATTGATTTATAATAGTTACTTGCGTTAAGTGATCTATTTGTAAACTTGAGAAAAGATGTTCAGAAAGTGGAGTATAAGCAGAGCAGAATAATTATCATTAAAATAAGTTTTTGCACATAAAAACTGATTCTGAGGTTCTGTTGGCATATTTTTAATTATCTTCTGTGGAATGAAATTGGCTAGTGAGTGGGAGTTGCTTGCAGCTTTTGAAGATTTAACAAGCCCACCCACTGAGATGGTAGCCAGTTATTAAGATTTAAGCTCTAAAAGACGTTCATGTTATATGCATTCACTTGGTCTTTCTGAATACAAAATCAACCCTGAGAAACAGCATATGAATCCTGATTTTGCTGATAAGGAAAGAGATCGTTTATGTGGACCATGGTAGCTGGCGGATAGAGCATGAAAAATAGTCCCCAGGTTTCTACGGTCAGAGTTGCCACAGTTGATCCTTCACTGAAAAGAGTAATCCAGAAGTGTGCCACAAATTGCACTCCTGATCTTTCATTTCTGTGAATTTATTCTAATAGTACATCTTCCTACACATTTCCTTTCTTTGCTTTTGTAGTAATGATTTCCAGCAAGTTGTATTCAATTTGTTATTTTGTAACATTTCATAGATTTTATCATCTTCTGTGATATTTATATTACAAAGTTTATTAGATGGAAGTTGTATGGTCTCCCCTGTTAGCAGTCTTTGCTTGGTTGTTTCCTTCCTTCAGCTGTGTTTAAGCTTTTTTTTTCCCCTATTCTTTCTTTGCTGAGAAGCAGAGCTATTGACCATTGTATTCAAAGAACACCTAATTTTTTCAGACATAAAAATGGATGAAAGAGGTAGTCTGCTGGAGTTGTGAGCCCTATGAGGGAGTTTTTATATGCCCAAAATGCACATACACTCAAATACTGTCAAATATATCACTCTAACCTTTTATAATAATGATCCTGTGTTCAATAACTTCAATAACTTTTATAGGTATTGCATATCCTCACTGAAACTTTCCATTCCGTATGCCTACTTCAATCTCTCTTTTTTTTTTTTTGTTTTTTCTCTCTGAAAAATTCTGCCAAATCTAAGGTTATACAATTCCATAGTATTAGGAAGGAATGCATTTTTAAATCCTCTAGATGAAGGATTTACAAGAGTTTAGTTTGCATATTTGTATAAGTAGCAATAGCAAGTATCGCTTCTGTGGCAGCGGTAGGGGAGATTTGCTTCTCTTTCAACATTCCACTTCTTTGCCTTTTGCCAAGTGCTGTCAGATTTTTGAGTCATAACATAGATTCTATGTATATATGCATACACAGTATTGTCTTTTCATGATATTAGAAGTACTGCATTCATTCAAGTTTTACAGGATCTCATCTGTTTTCCAGTCATAGAGAAATGGTAAAATGTCAAAGGTCTCACAGAGTAATTGGATAACAGTTCCTAATGACTGATGAATAGAGGTATTTTCTTTACTACTCCATAGGAAGCTAACTGTAAAGTATCTGAGAAAATAGATTCTTTTAATTTATATTATTTAATAGGTAGAGCTTTCCTGAAGTGTTAAAAACTCCACCTCTTTTTTTGCTTAGAAGTTACATGATCTGTCAAATGACTCCTTTTTGATTCAGATGGTGTATTCTGGTGTATTCCAACAGTGTATCTCTTTAATTATTCTGTTAAGCAATAATCTGCTGGAATGGAAATCAAATTATTGTATCATAGGGAAAGTCAGTTGTACATTGTTTTTCTTAATGCAAAGCTAACAATGAACAACTTTAAAAAACCTAATAAAAATATTTTATATAAATACAATACAGTTTGCAACATTGACTTAATTAACATGACTAATTTTACTTTTTTCCAGTTAATAAGCTAATACAATGAGACTTTCAGTTAGAAAGTAGAATGATGTTTTAGTATAATTGTTTGTATGGTTTTGGTTTGTATTATGTTCCTTTTTGTTTATTAAAAATAGCATTTTGTGCATTAATGCTTCATAGGATCCAGGGAGACTTATAGAAATACAGTGCTTGGAATGTGAATATGAAGTCCAGAAACTTGGTGCTGAAATTATGACTTATACCAAAGGAGTTGTTGAGGTACGTTCTTTAACTTAGAAACATGTGAGTTTCTAAGTAATAGTCGTAAATACATTACTTCACAAGCAAGAAGTTGGAAGGTGTGAGGAATGCAAAGGCAATATGCTTTTGTTTCGTATTTTAAAGAAGTGTTAATGCCTATTATAGGCAATATCATACAGATTCTTCTCATATAAAGGCAGGTTATTCCTGAGGCTTTGTCACCTGGGGGAGGTTTTTCTTAGACTTCTAATCAGAACATTTTGTTATGATTCAGAGAATAAAAATTGACAGCTTAAATTGAAAATTGATATTATGAATGAGTTTGGATAGACACCTTCATCAAGCACTTCATAACAGCTTGTAGAGATACCTATCATTTCTGAAGCAGAAATTGAATGTGCTGCATAGAAATGAATATTGTTAGTGCATGAGCTATTCTGTATGAGTGTTCTTATTTTGGGATGCAGAAAAACTGGTCACTTTTTGTATTTTTATATTCTCATTCATTCTTCAGATTGTGAAAGAGTACTAATATACTTAGATAAAATATAGGACTCTTAAGTATTTCTAAATATTTCTTTGTGGTATATGCAGCTGTTTTTTGTTTATTTATTGTGTGTCTTTTATGAAGAATGTAATTATTAGTATGCTAATAAAAGTGATGATTTGCTTTCAGATTTCATAGCAAAGTAGTTTAATTGACTGTGTCAAAATCCATTCATACTATTTTCCCATCTCCTATACTTTATTTGTTGCTTAATACCTAAAAGACAGTCAAAGACCTCTAAATTCATAAATAGTTCATAATTACCAATTTCTTCTATCATTAAAGAAGAGGGAATAGCTGGCAGGCCTCTGTCTGAAACGCATAGGAGAAGCATGGAATACTTAAATCCTTAATCCTTAAGACAAAGCAAATAATCAAGCAAACTAAAGCGTAATGTAGAAATACACTTGCTCTTTGGCAAAGGCTCAGGAATCTGCAGGCTGAACGGTGGCTTTCTGTTGAAAACAGCCCAAAGATTATTTGAAGGACCATGTAAGAAGTCATATTTATTAAACGTTAATTATTTTTTCTCCCTTGGATAGGCTCAGCTGAAGTCAATTAAAACACTTGAGTTAATCTTGCTACAAGCAATTCGATTAGGAGATCCCAATGTAATCCAGGTTGTCTGTGTTACCCAGTGGAATCTGTGCTTGCCACTGCTGCAGCACAATTTGCAGCAACATGTGCGAAAGCCACTGCGGTCTGTTGCCGATGTCCTAGAACAGATTGACAGGTAACACTCTATGCTACATTTTCTTTTTTTTTTTTTTTTTTTTTTCCCTGATATTTTGAACAGTGTCGTGACTGAAAGAAAATGTGGACCTGGATAATGGGCTAAGCCCTTTAAACACAGTATCAAAATCATTTTAAAGCACAAGCTGTGTGATATTAATTGTCTAAAAATGTTCTGGTAGTTAGTAATGTAGGCATGTTGTATACATTTCCTCATCATGTGAAGCTAAGCTTCTTTCAAGTAAAATCTCACATTGTTTAATAGCATACAGCAAATATCATAGTTTAAGTTAGGAAGCAAAAAGTACTGTATGTAATCAAAATTATGTGAAGAAAAAAATGCAAAGCTGCAGAATGAGTAAATATACTGGATATGGTCTAGATCCTAGTATTAGCTTTTGTTGGTCATACTGCAAAGTATGTACTGTAAAGTACATAAAGTACAATTGTGATGCCCCAAATTACGCTGATTTTAAGCTTAAGCAAGCAATAAATTTCATATTTTTTTTGTCAATTTGAGTGGAATTGGTAAGCTTAAGTATTTGTTCTTCATTAAATTTGGACCTATACTGCAGCTGCTGATTCCTAAGAACAAAGATCATACTTTTGTGGTAGAGCTACTGTTGTAATGGACATAGTGTGTCATTTGAGAGGAACACTAGGTAGCTTCTCATAAGGGTATTACAGAGGAATAAGGACTGTATTTTCAGTGTTTTTAGAATGTAATCTTTTAGTTATAAAGAACAGAAACAGATGCCTAAAGAAGCAGCCCTATATTGACTACAAAAAGTTGCTTTTTTGTATGTCTATACTGTCACTGGAGTGTTTATTATATTTTACAGAGAAGGAATGCAGTGGCAGCATTTGTGGCTTCGGTTATCAGTCACTTGTCCCTGTTAATTTACCTGCCTAATTCCTGTCAGAGGAATTGTAATCATCTTAGACAGCAGCATAAGGGCAGTACTTGCTGCTCAGTCAAGTTAGCTCCAGTATGGCCGTAGATGATGTTTGAGATAATACTCCAGAGATCTTTAACTTTCCTGTGTTCTGTCCTTTGTAGCATCATTTATCTAATTCCTGCTTTCTCTCTGGAAATCACCTCAACTAATAAGTACTGCTGCACTGCTGTCATGAATAAACCTCCTGGGCAGAACATGAGTAGGCAGCACCTAGTCCCTGGCACTGAAGAACACACAGACCTCATCAAAAACACTTGGACTTCACAGAGTGGTGTCGGCAACATCTGGGGCTAAGATGCAGTCTGCAATGAGTGTGCCCACCTATAGTGAAGTGAATCACACACAGAATCACAGAATGGCTGAGGTTGGAAGAGATCTCTAGAGATCATCTAGTCCAACTCTCCTGCTCAATCAGGGACACCCTGAGCAGGTGGCACACATGAAGCAATGCATCATGCAAATTAATAAATTCTTTTCAAAATCTGATACTTGATTAACAGTGGAACATCTGAGTGACGTGTGCAATGGGTCAAGGTGCAAAGATTTTTGCTAATAATACATAAAGTCAGTCAGTTTACAAGATGTGCTTCTCCTTGGCTGTGTTCAGAGTTAATGGAAGAAGAATGCAGTTACGTTCTGTTAATTCATTAAAAAGACATGACAGTGAATTGAAAAGAGACAATTCAGTTAAAAGAGGATGGTCTTTTTGCATGTGGGAATTACCTTTAATCAGAGTCACACTTTCAGGTAGTTTTAGGTCTAAAGAATTTTGTTTGGCCTCATTATGGCATTTACATTCTTATTCCTTAGCATGTTGATTTTGTTACGTTGCCAAGTTCACATAGAAATTGCACGTATTGAAGAAGATGAAGATAGAATAGAGGCTGCTATAGAACATTTAGAGAAGGCTATACGTCTAGATAGCAACGGGCAGTATCAAGAACATCTAAGAGTGACTTTCAATCGTCTTCATTTGTGCACTATGCTGTATACGTCCCCTGAGCATCTAGAGGATCGGGCAGTAATGATGATTGAACAGGTAATCTTAAAGAATAAACTCAGTACCTGAGATTAAAGTCTGGTAGATGAAAGCTGTTTGGTAGATATGCTTTTTGATGGCATCAACATCCATTTGCATTCAGTAAATTAACATTGTTTGTTGTCCTGATAAGCCCTATGGCTATGTCTGTGATGGTTACACACCACCCAATCTTTAATATTCACATTCTGAAGATTAAAGATTGAGATAGACATTCTTTTTCTATTTGCATTCCGGGATCATTTTGGAAAAAAAAAAGGAATAGAAGTGAACTTTTAATTTGCCACAACTTTCATCTGCAAAAGTGGCTCAAGTATTTATGGTTTTGCCTGTTTGTATGAAGAACGTAAAGTCCCAATGGCCAAGAATTACTCCATCTGATTCTGTTGTGGTGTCTTTGCACATGAGCAAAAGTCAGATGATTGTCAGTTTATACATTTTAGGATATACACAGAAATTAAGATGTATTCATTGAACGTAAAATCAGTACTGGAAGACTGCTGGCAAGATAGGTGGGTTATGGTTAGGACAAAGAAATAATAAAGACTTTTGGTCTATTTTTTATTGCGATTTTCATAAGGAACTTAATCTGTTTAGTTATGTTTAATAAAAACACTTAGACTTTCTGTAAGTTCTGTTGGTTCCAGGTACCTTAGGGATTTTAATATTTTATAGTAATCAGTTATTGCACCACCGATAAAAACACTTTACTGTTGGTTTCCAAATAAATATATTTTGTCTACAGTTTTATGGTCACTTTTAACAACAATAATACTGAAGAATGATATGTAAAAGAAAAAGTACCAAATTCTATGATATATATTTTGTTCATAATTAGTAATGGGAGTAAATTAGTAAATAGTATTATAAATATCAATCTAGTGAAAATGTAGATACTCCTGTAATAGATCTGAAGGTACCTGTAAGAATTAGCTCTTTTCTTTACACAGGCTAAAAAAGGAAAGCAGAAGGATATTGTGAGGAAAAAGAGGTCCCTTCTGGTAAATGCAGGTCTTTCACTAGCCCCTGATTCATTTCAGATAGTCCTGGATAGCGAAAATGAAGCTAAAGGTAATGTATGCGTGTGGCCAAAGAGTATAACGCTTGCCTGTGATTGCTGTGCCCAGTCCTGGAGATAGGTCATAAAAGCCAGTGGAGATTGTAGAGGAGAGAATGTAGAGATTACAGTACCATGTCAAGTGACAGTGCTAAATGCTATGGCACACTTCCTACTAACTTAATTAGGAGGCTGAGGTTTATACTATGACACTGTAAGAGGAAATGATTTTATTTTCCCCTTTGAACCTAGCTGAGTTATATAGCGTGTCACAAAATCACAGTGATTAAGCTCTCCCTTAAGGTGTTTTGTACACATTGATAATATCCACCTCAAGTCATCTCTTCTTTAGGCTAAACAGGCCCAGCTGCCTCAGCCTCTTCTCAAAAGAGGGATGTTGCAGTCCTCTCATCATCTTCATAGCCTTACACTGGACTCTCTGCAGTAGTTCCATGACTCTCTTGTACGGGAGAGCCTGGAACAACACACAGTACTCCACACTAGGAGCTGTAGTTTTTTTTCTGTTTGTGAAACTCCTGAAGATGTTCTTACCCACTGCCGTGGTTAAATGGTTTTTGAGAAGTTTCACCTCATAATATGCTCTATTAATTACATACCAAGCTTAGTGTTCTTTATATATTGTGCTTGCCTTTATGTTCTAATTTGTTTATTGCTTGTGGATTGTGCACAGAGATTTAATTAAGAACTCACATTTTACTTTCTAAACCATGGATTATTGACATTCTTTATGCCCAATTTGAATGTTTTAGCGTTCTTAAAATGCAGCAAGAATGTTGATTTTGGTTGTTACTATAGCCATCTCCTGTTGATGGGGACTGGATTAGAGCAGTGCATGTCTTCCCAGAAAAGAGTTATGTGAGATGTTTTGGGACCACAGACATAAATCAGTTTCTGCACAGGACAGTTTTAAAATACAGAAAAGGAGAATAGATAGATGTGGGGTTTTTTTTTCTGCTTGTTTATCTGTTTTTGGGAAAGCTTAAAGGACCAAAAAAAGAACTGTTTTTCAAGTGGTTTGGAAAGGAGTTATGAATCCAAATGCGTTCCCTTCACGTGGCTTTGCAGCTATGTTGCTGAACGGGGGTCGGGCAAGCCTCGTTCGCTAGCTGGACTGACCTGGGGCTCTACTCACCCCAGCGCCATAGAGCATAGACCCCAATATGAGGATGCAGCAAAATGGCGTTTATTGCGTCGTTCGATCTGTGTATATACTCCCACAACGGTGGGGAGATTCACCTACTGCCCAATTAGTTGGCATGGGGTTATCAGTAAGGTAATTAATTATGCCCCTAGCTTCCCGTGACATCGCGAGATCTTCCGAACGGCATTC
>JAUBOD010000059.1:3233576-3265375 GCA_032353885.1 Nothura maculosa
CATCCACGGCTCTCCCTTCATCCAGCCAGGCAGTCATCCCTTCATAGAAGGCTATGAGGTTCGTCAGGCATGACTTCATGTTAACAGAGGGTGCCCAGCTGAGGGAATGAGCACTTTCAAATCATTAGTTGCTTGCTGACTTTTATACATTTGATGAAGCCTGCTTTCCTGACTGTTGTTAACTAACCTCGAGGAATAGATGAAGTCCTAGTAAATAACTTTTTGTCGTTTCTTTTTAAATTAGGTTAATGTTATTTGAACCTATTCCAGATTTTTTCTCTGGACTGTTTCCAAGTTTCTCTTGAAGTAGGATGTAAATTTACCCACTCTCTTTCAAATATTTTTAATCTCCATATTCTCTGAATGTTTATAGAGCTTTATAATTTTATCTGTGTTAGTCTAAGCTGAATAAGCAGGAGATCAAGGGACACTTTTCACAAATAATCAGAGGTTGTTCAGATGTCTAAACAAAACCTGACAGAAGGTTACTCAAGTTGATTCATGTTTTCAGTGGTAGAATTTCACTAGACATCAAGTACCTGCTATTGGCTAAAAAAACACTTCGACAAGTTTTGTTGTGTGTGTTTTTTGTTGGTTTATTTTTTAACTTCATGTTTCAGTTAAAATAATCTTGCTCCTTTCTCTCTGTTATTTAAATGAAGAAAAGCGAGGCTACATTTCTCTTTATTACTATTTATATGCCGGAAAGTCTACTCCCTCTATGATTTTAAGCACATTGAGATTTTAGTCTCTGTCACTGCATAGATCACCCCACTTCCATTGAAAGCTGAATTAGAGAATGTTATTATATTAATTCAGTTTTTGCATGAACACTGTGACTACAGTAAGTTACTTGCTACAAATACTGAAGTTTAAATAATAAATATAAATAAAAGCAGAGATAAAATCAGGACTAACCAATGTATTATTAATGGAGAACGTGTTTGAAGGTATTTTGAGTGTGATAAATTCCACTAACTAAAAAAAAATGAAGTAATTTAAAATCTCTATTCATGAACTTTGTATTGTGGACCTAGGGCTATCTAAAGACTTTTTAATTTTAAAATTAAGGTATTTTATTTTCATTTTTGCATACTAATATTAATAGTATTAATTGAACTTTTTTTTTTCCCAAAGCACAGAAAAAGAAAGCTAGTATAGTTATGGACGGTGATCAAGGTGGCATCTTGCCAGGGGAATCATTACTACCTGCTAAATCGTTCTCTTCTGAAAGAGATATACTCAAAGTGTTAGCAGAAATAAGATTCATTAATGCAGAGGTAAACGAAGTGCACAACTGTCATTCATATTTGTTCTATTTCATTTTATGTTAGTTAAATTTAGTAGTGTTATGCATAATTCTAGCTATATTCATCTTAACCAAATTCAAAGTTCTATTACCTTATTAATTATTTCCTATCTCTATGAGAGCTAAATGAAAAAATAAGTTTCATGAAGCAACTTCAAAAAATTATTCCAAAGCTAACCATATCCATAGTTTATATTTTTAATGATTAGCTTAGTCTTTTTTTTATGAAGGATATTTCTGTAAACCTTTCATATCTGCTATTGTATTTCTGAAGCTTTGAAGTTTCAGTAAGACAAAAGCTTTTTTTTCATGCTATTTTTTCTAATGGAGTAGTTTATTTAATAAAATTAATAGTAAAGAGCTGGAAAGTTATGAACTATCTTACATTTCTCAGAATAGGTTTTGTATTCCCGCACAAAATCAGGAGAAAAAATATTTCTTCCTTCTTTGAAGATATACTGACATAAGTACTAAGGCTAAATCTATTTTCAGAATGATAAACTGTGTAGAAAATATATTTTCCATATCTTTCTAGGCAACAGTTCATTTATTAAGACTGCAGGGGATTGAACTGAATGATCGTGCTGTACCTCCAGAAGATACAAGTCAGCATCCTACAGGATATGTTGCATGTCTTTCTGAAAGTGATCCCGAATGGAAAATATACAGGTATTTTTATTTCTAACAAGAGCTAGGAATTTTAGCAGTGTGTTTTATAATTGCACATAGATGATAGTTTCTTATTTCTTTTCAGTGAAGTTCCTTGTCATTACATGGTCTATATTTTAGGTGGGAAAGGTGGTTTCCAGAGGAGAACCTAAAATCTTTGGAAGTGAATTTTCTTTAATTTACTTTGATTCTAGATTCTGCCATTCAACATTTATTCCTCTATAATGAGAAGCAAATATCCCAACCTTAAAAAACTAATAAATCTTTATTATATTGACAATTGAACAATGAAATTCTTTATGAAAAAAAGATATATAAAATGCATTTTTTCCCCAAATATATGCTTCTTGGTAGCTCCTAAAACTTTAGTGATGTTTGAGTATCTGAATAAACGTGCAACGAATTAGTTAAGTTTGCAAAACTGTTCTGATGCTTCCAATGAAATGGAATGAATAACGGAGAGTAAACTATAGCACCTTTCCTTTTTCTAGTCTCACAATATTATTTGTTGTTAAAGAAAAGGGGGAGAGACTTCTACAGATGATGCTTAAACTCTTTTCTGTTTAACTGTTGTAGCGGTCATCATGGCCTGAAATAGCAGAGTGTCTGCATTAATGTTTGCCTAAGCTGTGAAATAAAGTTAACTGCGTATTCTCTGTATTCTCTGTACATTATTGATGTCTAAATATATTTTCTCTCATCATTTACTTGGAAATGTTGAGTAAACCAGGAAAAAGTACAAACTGCTCAGAACCAAGGAATATACAAGATGAGGATTCTGTTCCCACCTCACCCGTTTGAGTTGTTGTGCCACCATCTTTCTTGTCAAACTAAAAACCTATAGGAAAAAAAATAATTTTTGTCTATATCACTACGTATTGTACAGTTGTACAGTAGTACTCTGCATCACTTTGTTCTTTTGGTTTCGTAACTTTACCATGACTTGTCATTCAAGATTCTATTTTTAGTATTTTTTTTCTAAATGATGGGTGCAGGAAATATCTGAAAAATTGATGTATGCACAAAAGAATGCTATTGCATAGATTATAAAAACATGTTATTTCCTATAAGAAAAAAATAATGTAGTGTTTTTGAACATTTAGAACAGGCACTTGAGTGTAAGAAGGCATGCATTTGTTAGGTGAAGAAAACAGTTCCTAAACATCTGAAAGGAATGCCTTACTTATATCTGTATCCAGTTAAAAACTGTCATAGATCACAGTCATGAAATTTAGATTATAACTACTAGTTTTCAAAGCTAATAGTACTGGAGTGTTAGAGACTAATCATTTTAGTAATTCCTTTCCTGATTCATCTCCCCACTTAGGTAAAATATTTCAACAAAGGTCTGATAAAGGCAACCCAAAAATAATTCCCCAAAACAGTTTTTTTTCTTATTGAGATACTCTCACATATATACCTTTTTGATACTTCTATTTTAGTGTTGAAATTTTGGAGTAATATGTTCATATTAATTTTATAGTTCATGGATCGACTCCTTATCTCAGTACACTATGGAAAATTTTCAACGTGCAGCTGAAATAGGAGAAGAGTTAAATGAAGCCTGGATTGTTCACAATGCTGTCATCTATGTCTTAAACTACAATAAACATCTTATCACTGCAGGAAGACAGAGGGAGATTATTGAGCATCTGCAGGCTCTTCTTAGAGCAATGAAGAATGTTGGACACAATGGGTAAATAGATAAGTTTGCTTATGAACATGTATTTTCCCCCTTGAAACAAAGATATGAATTCCAAAAATACTCTAAAAATTGCAGTAAATGATTCTACTATTGAGTGCATATTGTTTCTGTCTTTTATTAGAAGTAGGATTTTGTATGTGGAATATTTCAGAAAATCAACTCTGCATTGGGATTTGAAAATGAAGGCTTAAACCCTTCTTTCTATTCATTATAAGCCATATTAATTTTAGACTAAGACTTGTGAAGTAGTGCTTTCTTGACCTTGTCAAAAAGAATCGGGAAAAAATCCTTTTACATTCACTGTTTGCAGGATAGCTTGAAAGCATTTGAAGTCCTTACTTATAGTGTGTTCCTATGAAGCTTACAATATATTGTTTAAATATTCCTATTCAGAGTAAGTTAGTAAGTTTGTGGTAGTTCCAGCTCCGCGCTTAATTCTCAAAGAAAATAATATACTTTTACAAATTCAAAAATGCAGGGTTTGGTTTGGATTATTATGAAATAGCCTTTACTTTCTGTGTACTGACTCACTATAAAACCAAATTTGGAAAATTGTCCATTGCTTACATAGTAAAGAATAGTTTTTTGGACTTTTTTTTTTTTTTTTCCCTGTGAGAAAAGAGAAGCTTCAGTTCTAGGAAGACCTGAAAAGAATGTGCTACAAAATATGAATACTAAACATTTTAAGTGCTTCTCCAATGAGATAGTTTTGTAACATGCATAACTCCTCTTTCTAAAAAAAAATCTAGATTTTAAAGTATCACTAATGACTTTTACTTGTGTTGGTGTGATGCACTCTGCACTTTTATTTTTTTCCTTTTCCAGAAGTACTGTAATTTTACTGATGTTATGTAATGCTTTGGCTCGGGGCTTAATTCTTTGTTGGATTCCAAAACCAAAACTTGTTGAGAAGAAAAAGATAGATACAACAACAGACAGAAATAGAAAAGCTGTGACAAAGGGACCCGAGAAAGCAAGTTTAATCCAGCTTTTGTCAGTAGATCCCAGTGGACTTCCTGATATTAAAGCAGCCATTGAGGTACAAAGTCCTTGTTATTGCAGTCTTTTTTCTTTTTTTTTCTGCATACAAATTTAAAATCTAGAAATTCTGGCAAGAAAACCAAGCTGTCCTCTTTTATAGTTTGATCCTAGCTGCTTCCCGAATCCGAACTGAGGTTCCTTACTAGCTGGAACTGAATATTGCAAGTTTTATTTGCTGTGCTAGTTACCAAGATGTTGTTAAGCACAGAGATTCATTCACGGTAACAATATATGTTCTATACAAAATCTGTGCACATTATTCTTTGTTTCAATCTTGCTTTCTTCTTGGTGTTCAGATTTGTGAATTTGCCCTAAATTTGATAGCCAGAACTGTGCCTACTGAAACGATACCTATTTCTGTACGACAACATACCATCGCTACGTGGGTGAAAGCAAAACAGTTGCATCATCAGCAGATTGGACTTAAAGTTGTGGCTGACGAGGAGGTATTATTTCCCTGTAATCTTGTTTAACATTGAAACTTCTCTCTGAAAAAAATCTTATTACATTCATAAATTTGTACAGTAATAGTTATCTATGTGTAATTTTCTGCCTATATTTGAATACAATAAGGAAAAAATGTTGCGAGTGTTCGCACAAATCACTACTAGATGCAACAAATTTTCACATCAGGCATGACAGTAGATTTGCATTTCTTCATTCTGCTTTCCATTTTAGTTACCTAGAATAAATACAGTGATGTCTGCCATATTAAGACTGTACAACAAAGCTGTTTTATGAATTGACTACCTTAAAACACCTGATATAAATCAGCATATATGAACCTTGTATAAGAAACCTTTATATATATGTGTGTGTATATATATACACACAAACACTATATCTGGATACATATATAGAGTCCACATTAAAGGCTGATATAGATACATATAGAATATGAAACTAGGAAGTTAAAAATCACTATTTTATCTCTAACTTTTTCTTCTAAACCTGTCAAGTAAAATTAGTATTTCTTAGAGATATATGGAATTTATATTCGTTGTATTCCTCATATGCTTTTCTATATTGAAAAGATAGTAGTTGGAAGTTTCCCAATGTTAGTAAAAGAGAACACACAAAAGCAAAATACGTGAATTTACCATTTAACAGCACAATAAAGAGCAGTATACTTACTTGACAAGAATTGAGGTTTCCAGTTGTAGATACTATTGAGGTTTCCAATTGTAGGTACTATACTTTGTCATTTCATTTAATGTCTTTCATACTATTCTACTTGAAAAAAAACTGAAAATGTGAAATTTCTCTTGCCATTCAGAATAATGATGAAGCAGAAAATCCTATCACCAGAGTTCTTATTGGTCTAGAGATGTATTCATGTAACAACTTGGGTCTCATGGATTTCACTGTTCCTAGCTTGTCTCAGGTTAGTTTTATATTACTATGGAGTTTTAAGAAAGTGCACAGTATAAAAGTGATTTTAGTCTCAATTTCTGATGGAGACAAAAATAATGCATTGTGAAACCTTTCATACACCATTTTTTAATTATTATTTTAAACATTCCAAGAAGTTGAATACAAGGTTTTTGTGATGGAATACATAAATTTATCCATAAAACAGATAGCATACCATTACTGTATTACCATAATCGATTATGCTCACAAGGGGCAGGTATGTTCTAAGTTGATCTGTATTTATGATACTTTGTTTTTGTGCAGAAGATAAAGCCTTATCTTAGGATTTGTATTGAAAGTGCTCAGAATTTCAACACAGACCTTAATGCTATAGTGAACTTATCTCTGGAAGTTGCAAGGTAGAACACAACTTAAAATGGTGGCTATTTAAAAAATTAAGTAGATTTCACACAAAGAGAAATTACATTCTTAACATAGGTTCTTAAGGTGCTTTGGATCAGTCTTCCATTATTGCTTATGCTGAATATTGCCAGATTTACCCTGAGGCCCCACCAATTACCAGTCTCTTTAAAAAGAATAAAAGGGATGTAAGAAAGATTTGTACCCTGTATTTTTAAGGTAGTGAGTTGTATCAGCCTTCCTTTTGCAGTTTTGCCTGTTTGTTTACCCTATTTATCATTTATACTTTCTGCTTTGAAGAGCTTTCTTAAAGGGCTGAGACGTATTTCTCCATCAGTCAACTAGGAATCTGACAAAATCATCTACAACTTCTGTAGAAAACCGCCTCCCTAAAGATGAGGGTCTGGTTCCTTGTAAACCTTTAGGTATCTAATTTCACTTGATCTATATATTTCTACCAAATATAATGATCTTGCTTTAACTATTTGTGCAGTGGCTTAGTTTGGAAGAGCCACGCTATAATATTCTCTTTTGCCCAATTCTTCAATAATTCCCATTATCTTCATTCAGAAGGTGGTTCTTTCCGACTGACACATACAAAAGCTTGCAACACGTTTAGGTACTGTAATGAAACTATAGATCCTTAAAACAAAGTTGTGATTGTGGAGCCAGTTCTGTCTCCCTTTCTTGCCTTTGGCTTAACTACAAAGGGCTTTAAGCTGTGAAAGTCCTGTTCCCCTCTGACCGTCAGGAGAAGAGAACTGCGAACATGCAGTGATCCCTGACAGACGGTGCTGGTCAAAAGGCCACACACATTTGTGGCTGGTTTTACATTACAATTGTAACACCACGGGGTCAGTGATGATTCTCTGACCACTATCTATTTTGTTACACTTCTCAATGTCTCATTTTATACTTCATTACTCTGTACTTGTTCCATGCCTGGGCATGTTGGTGTGAAAATACAGCTTTAAGTATTTATGTATATACATGTTATAGAAATAAATAAATGTGACGCATTATTCACGTAACTTTTATAATCCTACAGTAATCTGAGTGTATACTGAATAAGCTGATGTGAAAAAGACTATGATAAAAGCATGATAATATTTTTAACATTTTTTACAGTTAGTGAAATTGGCTTTAGACTGTAGCTGGTCAGATTCGTTTGTGGAATTACAGACACTGACACGACTTATGCATTTTGCATATGTATCACATGAGTATGATATAGTGATGACTTGTTTCCAAAGGATCTTGCAATCAGCTGACAACTTTTGCTTCAATAACGATACTGAGAAATGTGAAATGTAAGTATATTGAATTTTATGTGATGATATGGCATATTTGAATGAATATATGGGGTAAATGCAGAATTTGAATATAATCTAGTATTTATTTTTCTGTGATCCTCCCTGAAATATGTCAGCTTCAGTTTTTCACTATGTGGGGAAAACCATGTAGAATCAAATTTTCTCCTAAATAAGATACTTAAAAATGAAGTACGTACTTTAAGAGCATTGCAAATCTAGAGAAAATGTTTGCTGAATATCCAGCAATCTACACAATACTGAATGGTAATGTTTTGTTCTTGACACATGAAGTAGTCATGGAGAAATGAAAGACAAACTTTCTCACTCTTGTTAACGGTAAAAGGCAGCTAAGGGGCTTTGATGCCCCTTAATGTAGGGGCTTTGAATTGCCTCGTTGTTTAGCTCTGCATGGAGCTCCGGAGCCCTCTGGCGCTCACAGCCGTAACTGCCCAGTAGTTCTCACCCACGAGAAATGAGAAGTTGGGAAACACGAGTTCTCCAACGAAGTTCTTTTCTTTTTCTTCACAAATGTCTACAGTTGAGGTCTTTCCATGGTTTTACACTGTAACCAAGACATTTTTTTTAAATTAGTGTTACCTATTTACTTTAAAAATCAACCTTGTCCAAAATCCAAAATGGAATTTTGTTTTATAGATTATCACTTTCCTGTTACTGACATCTGTAGTCTCCACTTCTACATTTAGTCAATTTCTCTAAAGTCTTGTTCATATTTTATCAGGCACGAGAGAGGCCAAGAATTATATCAAGATTTATACCAGGAATTATATCTAAGTTTCCATATTTCTAGCTTTAAATGCTTGATGTGTGTTTTGGACTTTGGTTTAATATTTTGTTTCATGTACAGTGATGTAGAGTGGCAAGAAGCCCCAAACCTATTTTCTCGCTTAATTAAATATGAATAGTTTGTTTTATCACCAGACTGCTCCGTTATTTTTGTTACAGTTAAGAAGAAATTTTATTTCTGACATCTGCTCTCATAATGTTCAATTTTTCAAATATATTCTGGCTTTAATAGAAAAGTGTGTCAAAGCCCTTGCATGTAAAAAAGATAAGGACATCAAGCTAGTAACAAAATGAAGGCGATGTTAATAGAAACTGTTATGATCTTATTCTGTAAGAGTAGTCTTAACTATTTGCTGTTATTCAGGCCTGAAAATGCTATGAGACAAGAAATGTTAAGTACTGCTGCCTGTATACAGGGGAAGAATATAATGGCAAATCTGTCTGGGAAAAAACATCTGCGTGTAGCAGCATCAAAAGCCTTTGTTCAGAGTGCCAGGTATGTTTTTTATTGAGAAAGTAGACTAATATAAAATGCAATTAATCTTTGACTTACTGATTTTGGCCCCAGATCAGCATGTTCTTCTCTCTTGAGATTCATAAAAATATTTATAAATTGAAATACTTAACAAAGGTTTTGACAGAATTTTAGAGTTTAGTTAGGTCATGAATTTCCATGTCTTCTATGTACCTGACATTTTTACATTGTAGAATTATAGGATATCCCAGGTTGGAAGAGACCTCAGGAGGTCTCTAGTCCAACCTCCTACTACAAGCAGAGCCAGAAAACCTGTAAGGGTGGAGATTATATGACCTTTTCGATTAACCTCTTCATCATGATGAAAAGATTTCTCCTTACATTCAGTCTGTATCTTTCTCTTTCAGTTTGTGCTCTTTGCTCTCCTCTTCCCACTCTCCACCACTCTGATGAGCCTGGCTGTATCTTCTAAATAACCTTCTCCTCAGGTTGGCCTGAAGCTGCCACTTCCCAGGACAAACCACTCTGACTTTGTACTGTGTACTACCCATAGCATGCTAAGATTTTTTATTTGTTTGTTGTTTTATTTTTTTATAGTGAGAAAGTAACATAATAGGAATTCAGACAAGATTATATCAGTGAAAAAAAAAACTCAAGTAGATTTCTGCTTATTTTTATAATGAGGAGTATTATGTTGCATGGGAATATAGTAAAAGCTTCGATATGATACAAGGTTGTTGCTCCTTTTGCTGAATATGGGAAGATGTTCTACATATAAAAATGGAAAATATATTTTACAGTTAGCTCATAGGGTCATCTCTCATTGGAAAATGCATATGGTGATCACAGAATCACAGACTTACAGAATGGTTAAGGATGGAAGAGACCTGTAGAGATCATCTAGTCCAACTCCCTGCTCCATCCAGCAGGGATACTCAGAGCACAGGGCGCCTGGTTGCATCTAGGTGGGCTTGGAAGACCTCCAGAGAAGGAGACCCCACAACATACCTAGGCAGCCTGTTTCAGGACTCTGTCACCCTCACAGTAAAGAAGATACTCCTCACATGGAGATGAAACTGCCTGTGTTTTAACTTATACCCATTGCCCCTTGTCCTGTCACTGGCTACCACTGAGAAGAGCTTGCCCCCTTCCACCCTACATTCTCCCTTCATGAACTTATACATGTTAATCAGATCCCCTCTCAGCTTTCTCTTCTCCAAGCTCCAAGTGAGGCTCAGCTCACTTAGTCTTTCCTCATAAGATAGATGCTGCAGTCCCTTCATCTTTGCTGCTCTTCCCTGGGCCCTCTCTAGAAGTTCCACATCCCTCTTGTCCTGGGGAGCCCAGGACTGCACCCAATACTCCAGGTGCAGTCTCCACAGAGCTGAGCAGAGGGGCAGGATCACCTTCCTTGTCCTGCTGGCAACATCCTCCTCATGCAGCCAGGATCCCATTGGCCTTCTTGGCCATGAGAGCACTGCTGAGTCATGCTCAGCTTGTTATCCACCAGGATGCCCAGGGCCTCCTCTGTGGAGATTCTCTCCAGAAGGTCACCCCTTGTCCTGATGCCTGGGCTTATTTCTCCCCAGGTGCAGGACCCTGCACTTGTCCTTATGGAACCTGATGAAGTTCCTCTCTGCCCAACTCTCCAGCCTGTCCAAGTTCCTCTGGATGGCAGCACAGCCGTCTGGAGTGTTGTCCTCTCTACCCAGCTTGGTATCATCTGCAAACTTGCTCAGGGTGCGCTCTTTGTCCATGTCATTGTTTGAACAAGTTGGACAGCATGGGGCCCAGTACTGACCCCTGGGGGACTAGACTTGGCCCCATATATCATCACCCTCTGAGCTCTGCAATTCTCAATCCACCTCACTGTCCACCTGTCCAGTCCACACTTCTGGAGCTTTCCTATGAGGATGTTATGGGAGACAGTCTCGAAAGCCTTGCTGAAGTCAAGGTAGACAACATCCATGGCTCTTCCCTCGTCCAGCCAGCCAGTCATCCCATCACAGAAGGCTATTATGTTCATCAGACATGACTTCCTCTTGATGAATCTGTGCTGACAACTCTTGATTACCCTCTTTTCCTTGACATGCCTAAGGATGGTCTCCATGATGAGCTACTCTATGACCAGAGGTGGAGGTGAGGCTAACAAGTCTGTAGTTTCTGGGGTCCTCCTTGTCATTTTTGAAGACTGGAGTGGCATTGTTTTTTTTTTTTTTCAGTCCTCCAGCGCCTCCCCTGCTCTCCATGATCTTTTGAAGGTGATGGAGACAGCTGAGCAATAACCTCTGCCAGTTCTTTCAGCACTCTTGGGTGTAACCCATTGGGCACTGTGTATTTGTGAGTATCTAGTTTGCCCAAATAATTTCTAACCCAATCCTCCTGGACCATGGGGAATTTTTCCTCCTCTGAGATTTTCTGCATGTTCTCCAGACTCTGTAGTTCATGAGGACCAGCCTGAACAGTAAAGACTGAAGCAAAGAAAGCGTTTAGTATGTCTGCCTTCTCTGCATCCTCCGTCACCAAGGCATCCTCCTCATTCAGCAGCCAACTACCATTTTCCTGAATCTTCTTGCTGCTGATGAATTTTAAAAACCCCTCCTGTTGTCTTTGACATTTTTTGCTAAATTTCATTCCAGATGGGCCTTGGGCTTCCTCCACACCTCTCTGCCTTCTCTGACAATGTTCCTATATTCTTCCCAAATGGTTTGATTTCTGTTTAAGTTTTACCACAAGCTACTTGCCTATCTATGGAAGTCTCCTGCTCTTCTTGCTTGACATCTTTCTTGTAGGAATGCATCGATCCTAAGTTCGAACAAGTGGTGCCAACTCCCTTGGACCTCCTTTGTGTCTAGGGCCCTGGCCCAGGGGATCTGTCTAAGTAGGTCCCTAGAAAGGTCAAAGTTAGCGCTCTCAGCTCTCTCTAAACTAGAGATTTTGTTGTAGCAGAAAAGTTCTTATTTTGGTTAGAGTGTGAGTATTTCCTCCTTTAAAATGTACTTTGTTTTCTTCAGATATGCAGGTGAAGCAGGAAATTATTCCCTTGTAATGTTTGCAGCTAGACAGTTTTGGAATACGTGCTTACCTTTGATAGGTTCTCCATGTGACAGACAACAGCTTAAAGAACCTACTGAAATAATTCTCAAGCATATAATTAAAGCAGAAGCTAAAAATAAACAGGTAAGAACATATAAACTATTTTTAGCTATACTTGTATTTAGTGACTGATACTGACTGTAAAAATTTTGCTTTGCTTTGGGACCATGGGTACCTTCTTTAGAGTTACCTTTCCTAAGAGGGAAGAAAATTTTCTTACCTGCATTCATATAAAACATGTATATTCCTACATGCAATCACATATTCTTTCTCCATTTTACTATTTTTCTGGTTAAGACCACTGTCAGGCTTTGAGTTGTTTTTTTTGTTTCAATAATGTCTCACTTTGTGAAGCTTTCAAAGAATATTTAGAAAATTCAGAAAATTGAGAAAAAAAATCTATCATTTCCATGGAGGATGATAGTAGACCTTAAGAAAAAAATAAACCTTGCCACTAGATTACTGCTGCTGTCAACTACAGATTCTGTGTTCATATCTAACTGCAAAAAAAAAAAAAAATATATATATATATATCTAAGGACAATTTTTAATAGCATATTTTACACTTAGAAAGTAGGAAGAATTATAATTTAAAAACTGCTGGGTGTTGATAAAATTATATATTTGCTGATTTCCTTTATGAACAGCATATGCAAACTGAAGGAAGCTATTTCCTTTTAAAATATGTGGTATTTAAGTATGTGGCAAGGTAATGTGTAACAGATAACAGATCTTGTCACATCAGATTTCTTCTGCACACTGAAACGTCTATATACATTTAGAGCTTTTTGTTTACTTTCTACAAAATTCCCTGGAGTTGATACATTTTTCTCTAGATCTAACGTGTCACTGAAGCTGATCAGAGCGTTTCATGTGTTGCAATGGACATAGAATCAGGCCTTGAAAGTTTAGCAGTAAGTTTTGCATTCAAGTTCAGAGATCCCGAAGTGACATCTAGCTGTGAATCTAAGATCATCTAGCAAAGTGGTATAAGAAGAAAAACTTAATTTTACTTTCCCCTTAAGCCCAGTATAAATCACTAGCAATCAGAGATGGTAATTAGTCTGCTTGATTCAAAGGCATTTGAAGACAAAATCAGTGAGTATGCTCTGCACCCAAAAGCACAATCTGTACTGCTAGCTCATTAATAGTTAAAATTAACTGTTTTCTTAGTTGCAAGATCTTTGTGATAACATAACTGGTGCAATTGTTATAGAGAATGGGCTTATTAATTAACAGTCCTTGTTAACAATCAACTAAATGGAGCACATTGCTTGTCCCTGGTAAAATGCTGTTTATTCCTGCTGAGTGTATAGGGGCCTCTCAATCTTGCAAGGAGTCCACAAATGCTGCCATGTTTCTTCTTCCGGAATGTGCAGCGTTCCAGATTAAGGGGAGGTCCTGCTGGCCTCAGCTGTCCCGTGGCTGTACAATACAGTATTTTATTGTCTTGTACTATTTAATTGGGGTAAGAATACTGTCTGAACGCTACTGAGTCCAGTTATTGCTGTTCTGGTTGCATATTGTAGAACACAGTCTCGAGGAGCAGTCGTAGTTTTCATTTTCTACACAAATAGATATTTAAGTAATAAGGTTAAGTGTTCATATTCAGTTCAAGGTTAATAGTTCATATTACTAGGTTATTAAATCTATGAATTAGTCTTAAGGAAAAACAACACAGCAATTCTTAGAAACGTACTCTAATGAAAATATAAAGAACAATTTTCTTTGTCTTTTTAGGAAAAGAATGATACGTTGCCTTTGCATCAGTGGCTTACTAAGGATTTTCTAAGTAATGAATTACCGCTTGGACACTTTCTCCCAGGTACGTTCTTCTTTGCTTTCATTTGTTTATAAAATCCTCTTTTTTGCCACAGTATTTTGTGATGCAGCTGAATTTAAAAGTATATTAATAAATCATTTATCACTTGAATACACTTCAAAGGTGCTGAGGAAGATCTGACACTGCAAACCTCTTTATATGGATTGTTATTTCACATACACGCTGATAGAGCTGATTGGGAGAGAGCACTAAAAGTGCTAGATGAAGCCATTCAAGTTTTGCCTCGGACTAGACACAGGCTGTAAGTTGATTGACTTATTTTTATTAAAATGAAGATTGTGATTCTTGAGCAATATAAAACACAAATTTCTGTCTTTTTATTTTTTCTTCTTTTTACATTGTTAAAATAATACCATGGCTTCCTTTTTTTCAGGTTGTCAGTTGTAACAGTTGAAATACAAGCTGAAAATACAAGTGTTTTTTTCCATGAAAAGACATATTTTGACATTGCTTCTTATCATTAAACTGTTCACAGTATTTATGAACTTCAGCTTTTAAACTTTAATATATAAGTACTACGTAACTTTTTATACATAAATGGAATAGCGAAAATGAATTTCCTAGTAATACGAGGAAATTTAATATTCCTAGCTGCAGAGCCATTTTTGTTAGAAAGAAACTGTCTATGGTGTTGTTGAATTGTCCAGTGGTATTGTGCGGTGGTATGGTATTGTCCAGTGGTGGACAGCGATAGGACTAGAGGAAAAGGCTGCAAACTGAAGCATCAGAAGTTTCACAGGAACTGTGGAACTGTCACTGTGAGGGTGACAGAGCCCTGGCACAGGCTGCCCAGAGAGGTTGTGGAGTCTCCTTCTCTGGAGATCTTTAAAACCCGTTTGGATGCAGCCTGTGCCACCTGCTCTGGGTGACCCTGCGTGTGCAGGGGGGTTGGACTAGACGACCTCTAAGGTCCCTTCCAACCTTAAGCCTCCTATGATTCTATGAACTGTTGATAGAAATCTAGGGTACCATTTAGATAAAGTTCTAGTGAAGTTCAAAGATTTATGCACTTTTGCAAAGATTTGTATTGTTTTATGATCATTTACATCTCTGCCGTATATTGATATCAGCCAATTTATCTATCCTACCCACAAAGTAACTTTACTAGTAGACATGTGAGTAATCTTTAGCATTTTTTCCTCTTTTAGACTGATTTTTAAACATGTGGTTATAGTGAAGGCAAGGCTGGGATATAATTTTATGATGGACATTCAGAAATTCAAAGATGAAAGTGAAGATTATCTGTCACTAATGTGGCGCCATCTGGTAACAGTCTCCAGAAGTACTGCTGGACAATTAAATTGTTTTCAAAATGCAATTGATGCTTTACAGGTTTGTGAATTTCTATTACATCTTTAAGACTGAGAAAATTATGCTTCTAAAAGTGATTTATGAGATTGCAAATGTCACAAAGTATATAAGGGACCAATTGGTAGGCCACATGTGTGGACACTATTTTAATGTTCATACATTAAAAAAAAAATCATACATTCATTTTCCTCTCTTAATTTGACCTTTTTCCTTTAAATACAAATAAAAAGCAGTAAGATGAAAGCTGATATATATACATATAACAAAAAGAATCTGTGCGTTGTTATGTAAATAAAAGATATAATTGTTTACATTTCCTGAAGATAATTATTCATTAAATATCCAATACAATTAAAGTTGTAGGTATGAAATTACAGCGTACAAGCCACTACACATTTGAAGGCATGAAAATTTACACCTTGTTTAGAAGCAGCATATTGTGTACTAAAATTGATCACTTATTTACCAGAAATCAGACCTAACGTCGTGCCACTGTGGCAAAAAAAGTATTCTGCTCTGCTTTTCTGCTTATTGTCACGTTTTGTCCTTGATTTAAGCCTGCTTTCCTAAAGAAGTAAGATTTAAATAACTGCTTTGCCTTTCCAAATTCCTTTATCCTATCCACCATCCCAGTTTTAAAAATTTTGTTATATTTGTTTAGCTTCAGTCAAATTTGAGAAGGATATGAGGTATCAGCAGTTTAATTGAAATGGCAGCTAACTGTAAGAGATTCTGAGACCTCTTCTGTAGACTCAACAACAAAGGCTACTGCAGGAGCACGACTTCTATGCGAAATCAGAGGAAGAAAAAATTGTTTGAAAACAGAAAGATCAGTTATGAATGTCATAGCAACAATGACGATATGATGTTTTAAATAGAAAACAATTCTACAGGAAATCAACATTCATTATTTTGCTGTTCATGAAATTACTTTTCTTCAGTTGTTGGGTACTGTTAACTGCGGGGAAAGAGATCTCTTCAGCTTCACTGGGCTGGCTTTTAAGTGCTATTAGGCCAATTTTCATTTCCACAAATTTAAGTTTTTTTTTTCTTTTTAGTTTTTCCTCTTTTTTTCACTCCTTAAGTACTCTAAGCATTGAAGGTTAATGGAAAGGAAGAGAATATTTTGTATTATTTTATGGGTTTTTGTTTTTAACTTTTTAACTTTTTACCTTCTGTCTGGAATCACAGGAATTATATCTGGAATCACATGGAATTATACATAAGTTTAGTACATATTTGTGATTGTTTAGTTATAGAACTAAGTGTTAGTAATGCTTTGGGTAATGGAAAGTATGAAAATATATGAATTAGCTAATTGAGTGCTATAACTACTTGGCATTAGATTATTTTTTATATTTTTGAAGTTTCTGGAAAAAATGACTTTGAAAAGCTGGTGTGTATGACTTGAATCTTCCACTAAAAGTTCAATTGAATCTTCTCAAGGAAAAGTGACCAAGAAGCTAATTGTTGAAATACTTTTCAAAAATACTTCTTTTGAAAAACTTTCAATTTATTGTAATTTTCTGATGTAATCCAAATAAACTATTCCCAGTCAAGTTATTGTTATTTCCATTAAAAATATATTGAATATAAATTTATATCATCAAATATAAACTAATTGTTGAACTATCACTTTTATAGAAAGAAGAAAGTGAATGGCAGAAAGTTGATTTTCTGTTGGAATTTGCGGAATGGTTATACTGCAACCAGTTTCCTCTTGTTGATGTTATTAAAACTCTCCACTGGGCAGTAGATATCTTGCTCCATATAAAATCTTCCATGCGACCTTCACAAGGAGAAGGTGTGTACATACATATATGCTTCTAAGTAATTGCCTAGGTGTCTTATTTTACTGTGCAGCTGGCACGCGTGAGGTACAGCAGGGCAGTGTGGCCGTCCTTGCTCTGATAGTCCCCGTCACTCTTTCAAGGCAATCTTAGTGGTGCCTGCCAAGTCGGTGAGCCTCGCTGTGCCCCAGCAGACCTGCCGCACCCCTGGCGTGGGCGCTGGCGCCTCCTGCTTTGGCCGGTGCCGCCAGAAGGCAGTGCTGAGCAGCAGGTTTCGAATGCGGCTGTGTGCAGGTCGTGCGGAGCTGTGTGCAGGGGGCATGATCTCAGCAACCAGTTTGATTGAAAGGGCACCTTCTGAAATGGAACAGTACTGTGTGGCAATAACCAAAGGCTGCTCCGCTCTTGACATTTTTATCTAGTTAAAATAAGTGGATCACAGAAATACTTGTGGTATTGGAATGAAAAAGAAAAATCTATGATGTCTCTAGTATCAATTACCTGATTAAATTTATACTCACAATATTCTTCTCCTGTGTTACCCACCTATGTTGAGTACCCACAATCTCATGGCAATTTAGTGTTTTTATTTTTTCTTTATCGATATTTCCATTCAGTTTTACATGTTTGATTATACTTGCTGGTCTCTTCATAACACTTACATTCCTTCTCCTCCGTTGCTAATGGCAGTCTTACAAAGTTCAGCAGTTTTGCCTGTTTTGTTTGTTGTTGTTTTTTCTTTTCTGACTTCATCTGTGACCTCCATGGACTATTCGACTGGTATTTGCCATTGCCCCGTGTTTTAACTGCGCTATAAGACAGTGATTTGATATTGAAGGAGAACTGTGACTTTATGGTACTTCAGGCTGAAAATCCTCAAAATTACTTTTTTGAGCTGAATTTCGAGGAAAGTTGGAATGTATGTAAAGTGTATGAGTTCATCTCTCAAAAAATGCAAGAATTACACAGCACAAAGGAGGATTGCTCAAGTAGCAGAGCGTCTTTTGTAGATGCAAAGCCATCAGGACATTTCATTACAGGTGCAGGAATGAGCCTGAGCTATGTTTTTGATGCTTAAAATTGACCCACTGAAATATGGGGGATTTTTGGTTTGTAACTGAATGGTGGCCAAATGTACTTTTGCCACTGCGTAGGATAAAGATTGTTAAGACATGGTGCTTGGTAGCTGTTTGCTGTAGATATCAAACTGGGCTGGAACAGTGTTTAAATGACTGAAGATAAGTTAAAATGACTTTCACATAGCTTTATGATTAAGAAGACATAGTCCAGGTATTGCTTTGGACTTCATTTCTTTGTTAGATTTTTATGACTTAATTTACATAACTGTTTCATTGTTAATAATTGAAAACGTGATACAAATAGCATTGTGTCACAAGAGGAAGAACAACTTCCGTATGTGGATTCTCTTTTTTTCCATGTTTCTAATAGTGTTTTACATATTTGTTTTCACTTAAGATATTTAACTTTGAATTTAATGTTAAATACTGAGACTGTGGACATTTTTTTTAACAGAAAAAAATACTTTAATGATGGACATTGGAGGAAATGAAATGATGCCCACAGTTGCTTTGGAAGATCTGAGTAATATTAAGCAATTGGAAGCTCTTTTTAGAGCACATACTTTAATGGCCATAATTTTTGGTCATAGTTCGCCTTTTCATCAGCAACACTGTTTGATGGCATATGCTTGCATCATTCGTATCTGGCAGGTGAGAGCAGAAGTTAAATGGAGCCAGCAGATTTATGTACAGTGTGAGCTATTAATAGAATATTTTAAACATATCTTTACTATGTTGTTTCCAATTTTATAGTATACTTGTGGTTTTTTTTCAGTTTTGGTTCAGTTTTTGAGTGACAGTATCATCTTTTGATGCAGTGAGGGTAAAGTTGGTTCAACTACTTAAGTGCATTATTGTGCTCTTCCTAAATTCTTGTAGAACTGATGAGATTATCTATGGGTCTGTGAAATTTTGTTTTTGTGAGGAAAGTTTTGTTAAGTAAACCAGGTTGTTTGATGCTTTATGATAGTGTAGGCAATGATTTACACTGAATAATCACGCTAATTAGCAATTTTCAGGGAAAAGCTGGAATTACTTCTTTTGTCTAGGTTTCTCTGTCAGCATCAGCACCTATTCTGAAAGTAATGTCGAAGACTTCACAACTTACTACTCTTCAGAATGTGCAGTCAGTCATTGCATTTAAGAAAGAAAAGGACAAAAAGGAGGAGAAGCAAGTAAGAATCTTTTCCATCTATTTCCTATGCAATGTTTACTGTGAGTCACGAGTTAAATAGTTGAGATACTTTTTTTAAAACTCTATCTTCTCTATAGGTTTTCTCTTTGTGTCTGTCTCCTATCTTCATTCTTGGTCTCGCAGACTTGGCAAGTCATCTATTTATGGGTACTTTTTCTGTTTTGTCTTTTTGTTTGCTGCATCGGTCAAAAGACTCCTGTTTGGCAGAAACCACAGTCTAAAGGTCAAAAAAGAGACAAAACTTCAAAGGATACTAAACAGGTATCTTCTTATGTTAGTTGAATTTTAATGGAAGCAGAAATGTTAACTTCAGTTTTATGAATGTATTTTTAATTATAGGTTAAAGCTTCTGTTGTGAAAGAGAAACCTAAAAGGAAAGAATCAATTGATGGCTTACCAGCAAATGTGGAAGAATGGGCTAGTTATGACTGTCCCAGTGAAATCAGAGAGGCATTCAAACAGCAAATGAATAGTTATGGTATTAACGAGGAAAATTTCCCCAAACCTGTAAGTATGCACCTAACGCGTGCATACTTACAGCACGTTCTAAAGTGGTTAGTTTTGCAGAAAAAAAAGCAGAGAGCCATATTGCATTTTTATTTCTGTGAGGTGAAAAGTAGGCTCAGATAGTTGTTGGAAATACATAGCATTATTTTGTTAATACTTCAGAAGTGTTAGTCCATCCTCAATATTCTGAAATGAACTTATCATAGAGAATAAAATTACTGAATTTCTATGTAATTAACTGCTTCTTAGTTTGAAAGCTCATTTATGATTTTTTTTAAACTAAAGTTTAGCTTAAACTAAACGTTAAAGTTTTGAACTGAAAATACATTTAAAATGTATGTAGAATGTATTTTCTGTGAAATTATGTTTATATTAATCAAATGAATGATTTTTCTTTTTAGACTTGCACTTTGTATTTTATTGACCTTTTAACTGAAGAGTTACAGAAAATTTTTTGTCCCCACTTGACTCTTCCCATCTTTCAGCTGGCTGAAGTCATTGCTAGTGAAGTTGTGGAATGTAAAAGTCTATCTGATCTCTATCATCTTCGGTTTGTATGTTTTATTTATTTTAAATAACAGAGGAATGAAATGGAGAGGACTTTCTATGAGTATTTCATTAAATAGTAAATAATGCTTTTTGAGACTTATTGATTCATATTTGTAATTTAATTCATTTTGATACATTTTAATTAAGACTTATTTATTTTTAGCATTAAATACCATAAGATTATCTATTACTAAACCTGACCTGTATTAGAAAAGATATGCAAGATTAGGAATGCAGACCACTTCCAGGAGAATCATTTTTTAACATCTTAATATCACCTAGCTGAAAAAAGCAAAGACCAAGCAAAATTCAATAAACTATCCTTTAAGTTATCAACACGCCCAATTCCACATCAGGCGTATGTTGTGTTTTCAACTTTAGAACCCAAATAAACATCCCTAGTTACAACAATCATTCTCTTTTAAAGTTATTTAACTTAGTGCCTAAAATTCTATTTTTTAAACATGTTACACCCTGAATATTTAGAGGAGAAAATAGAGAATGCACGTGCCTATGCATGCATATTCTTCTGAAACTTTACAAGATACAATAGATAAATATTCATGTGTAAAATAGATATGTATACAAATGTATACAAATAGATCTGGATCACAAGTTGATAGCAAGTTCACTGTCTTACAATAATAAAGGTTTTTTAGTAATAAGAAATCTATTTACCACCAAGCTGTGCTAGACAATTCTTTGCAGACATTTCAAGATATGTTTTTATTTCATTTTATTTCTATCTCTAGATGGAAGGATAAAAATACATTAATGTATTACTCTGTTAAATGCAGAAAAGCAGTTTAGTGTGTTTGCCAAATAGCAGTTTAGAATGTATAATAATACTTGCATATATTCTGATTTCAATTAGAGCGAATTTATTTTTGGAGTTTGACACTGCCAGTATTAATATATAAGAAAAAAAGGACGAGGAAGCATGAAATATATCCTCTCTATTATATGTTTATGTGAAGCAACATTTGGGAGATTCTGATTATTTCTTAAATATCTCTTTTCTTAGAATTGCCCTGGTATGTTCAGATTTAAAATTGAGTGAAGCATCTTCATATCATGAGAAAACTGTTGGAGAAACATTCATCAGTGTATTAGAGAAGGCAATGTATGTATTTCTGCTCCAGGGGGGTTATTTAGCTTTTTTCCCTACAATTGATAAGAGCTAATAGAAAAAAAAGGAAAAATTTAGCCTTTGAACACAAATGTGATACATTTTGTTCTTTAAAATACTGTGCATGATTATTTTGTATCTCTTCACAGAATGCTTAGTAAAGAGTCATGATATAATAATATATCATGATGAAATACTTCTAAAATATACTTCAGTTTACTTTTTTTCTGTTGCAATTTAGGTGTAGACAAGAGATTGCATTGAAAAAAGAAAAAAACGTGCGTGATGAGACAGAATTTGAAAATGAAGCATTTTGGGAAAATATGAAGCTGAATAGTAGCAAAGACGACAATGTAGTCACTTCAAATGAAAAGGTTTATAATGTTTTTTCATTTCCTTATTGGATCATATTTCACTTTGAATTTATTTTGCTTGCTAGTTTGTTTTTAAATATTTTTATACTTCAGAAGCACATCAATTCACAAAAAATATTAAAATATGTACAAGTTAAAGTTTTGATTACAGGCTGAATATGAGCCGAGTTTGCTTGGTATATCACCCCTGTACTGCTGAGTAGCAGGGATGTAATCTGTATTCAGACAAGGTCAAACAAGTGGAGTTGCGGCTATCTTCTCTTCTTTCTCTCTGTTAAATTTGTGTGTACTGTTTTGTTCCCCCTCATACATTGTTTTAAAGGCTTGCAAGTATCTGAGCTTTGTCTTTTTTCCCCTTTCTAAGATGATAAAAAATTGCTTTATAAATATTAAAATTGAACTCCAAGTTCATGCAATTACATCCAATTTTAAGACAGTTATGCCCTAGTTTTCATCATGTCATTTTGGTCTTTTTGTACCTCCTTCCATTCTTCTTCACATCAAATGTGTTTTTCCTATTACTAAATCCATTTGAATGGTCTCTTTTATCTCTCATAAATTTTTCTTACCAGGAGTCAGCTTCTACCAGATCTAAAGTTAATCTTCTCCCCTAAATTTATTGTACCACTGTATATTTAATACTTGAATGTCTTTTTATGAGATCCAAATCTCACAATAAACTTCTTTGTCCTATGGTTTAGCTTTGAATTCCTAAATTAGAAAATAGAGTGGAATTGCAGGATATATCAAGGATAGCATAGGATAGTTGTTATCTGTTTGTATTTCATCTAGTTTTGTTTTAAAATTTATGAAGGATTAGTTCGTGATTGTTTTCCAGATTTTGGAGTTAAATGCAGTAACGGGAAAAGGACTGAGTGGACTTTCTTTCCCTTACATATGGATAAAAAAAGCTGAAGTACTAATACAGCTAGGCTTGTATCAGCCAGCAAGACTACTGCTTTCAGAGGCCCTCACTGCAACTCAGGTACAGAAATACAAAAGTAAACGAAAATTAGTAAAATATGTGTAGAAAAAGTGCTTATTTTTAATGTAGTCGTTTCTCAAAATCAGGTAGCAAAAAAAATATTTTAAAAATCTCAACTAGAAATGCTGTTAAGCTGAGAGGATGCTGTAGTTAAGCTAAAAGAAACTAACCAAAACATCTATATTGCTAATTAAAATAAAATAAAAAAAAGTTACTTTGGTATGAACATATATAACTCCCGTAAGCTTAACTTTACAGAATGTAACTTCAACTTTCTGTTACCATCCAAAGATTATTTCAACCTGTGAAGAAGTGTCAGCATCTCTGGATACTTTGCAATAACTGTCAAAAGGCCAGTGAGTGACCAAACTGTGTCAGCGTGAGTAGTTAGGGAACATTCAAGATATGTTCATAAGGTAGAGAGAACATTTAGCCCCATCCTCTCAATGGGATGATCTTTTGAAAGACTAATTATAGTTTTTTTATAGGTTTTACTGCTAATTGTGTTTTTAGCAACAGCACTTAGAATTCTGGCAGAGCTGATATATAGTGTCCATATGTTCCACCAAGCTACTTCACATCTCAATATTATTAAGAATTTACGTTAAAGATAACTATATCATATATCTACTGTTCTCCATTACATCTCTCTTCCTAGTTACGCTGGTTACTGGAATTTAGCATAATTACTGTAATAAATTGTTTATTTTTTTAAAGATATAATTATTAAGGCATTATGCTACCTTATATTTGAAAACTTAGTGTGTTTTTAACATGAATAATATATTCTCTTATTAAAGCATAAATATGGTATTGTTCATTGAGAAAAGATCAAAAGACATTAGGGAGGACAGCATATTTTGTAGATACTTCATTATTGCTACTATCCTGTATTTATCTCTGTGTTTTGCCTGGAGGAGAGAAGGTTGAGATGAGATCTGATTAATATGTATAAATACCTGAAGGGTGAATGTTGGGAGGAGGGGGCCAGACTTGGTGGTGGCCAGTAACAGGGCAATGGGGATGAGTTAAAATGGGTATGAGTGGCACCCTCACAGTGAGGATGCCAGAGCCCTGGAACAGGCTGCCCAGGGAGGCTGTGGAGTCTCCCTCTCTGCAGGTCTTCCAAACCCACCTGGATGTGACGAATCCCACCTGGAAGTAGCGAATTCTGAAGATGAATGAGGAAACTACCATTCACTTCTTGTTTCTGTGGATATTTTTGATTTTGGTCTAAAATATGAATAAGAACAAATATGAATTACTGTAATCGATCTTTCCTAGGAACTGAGGGCTCCGTGTGATGTGTCAAGGTGCTTGTATTTATTTGCTGTGTTGGCTAACCAGGAAAAAAACCATGGACAAGCTAAAGCACTCATTGAGAAAGCACAGCTGCTAGGAGGAAATGAGCAATTTTGGTACAACAGCACTCTTAGTCTCATAGAGGCAATCCTAGAAGAAGAGGAGGACGGAAAGCAGAGCAAGGTAAGGGACTATTCTTCACTTTTTGGCAGAGCCGAGCTTTCAGTAACGAGACACACTACATGTATCATGCATTTAGTGTTTTGCATGCAAAAAAATAGCTACAGATTCCAAACAGATGTTGATTAGTAAGAATGAATGCTTATCTACAGAAGTTTATTTTTTTCCTGAATTGTGTATCCTTTCATCAAAATAACAGCAGTACTAATCTTGTAAGTCTAACTAAATCTGTAGACAGACACTTCTATTAACAGTGGCATATATTTATTTGTCTTTCAATATTATTTGCTTCTTCCTTTTCAGATACTTATTTTGAGACCCTGAAAGATACTACAGTAATTACCTTTTTCTACTAACACTTATATGTAGAAAATGTCCATATATTATTCAACTCTTAACTTTCACGGATTTCCATGCTAAGATAATATTGTTGTGCCTGTGATGTTCTGTTCTGTACTGATTATCTGTGCCATTTTGTCCTCTACAAAGAAGTTATTTTGTTCTGAGGCAAATTCACAACAATTAAAAGACAGAAATACCTAGGTACAATGTAAATATTTACTGTGCTTTTAGCAATATAGTTATTAGTGCAGTTGTGTGAGATTTTTTGTTTATTTTAT
This sequence comes from Nothura maculosa, assembly GCA_032353885.1. Lineage (NCBI taxonomy): Eukaryota > Metazoa > Chordata > Aves > Tinamiformes > Tinamidae > Nothura > Nothura maculosa. The sequence goes on from JAUBOD010000059.1 coordinate 3,258,626, forward strand.
TACATTTTTTTCCAGTACTTCCAACCAACACTATTGCAATAGCAAAATTCTCAATTATGGACAAATCCATTGGTGATGTTTTGAGCATCATCTTGGTGGCTTTTTAATTCAAAACTAGCAGTTAGGGACTTGCTTTACATCCACAGGTGGTAATACCTGTTTCAAATTTCTCTGTTTTCTGCTGGATTTATTGACCCTCATTTTTTTTGCAGTGTACCTTCAAAAAGGTGTCTGGCTCCATCTTCTATTTACCTTTTTTTTAGAGAAATAAAATGCCACTGTTTGCCTTAGTGTCTTGAGGCTAAACAGACCCAACTTTCTCATTCTTTCCTTGTGCATACATACTCCATCCCCTTAATCATAGCAAAGTACCTAGTTACAATTATATCTCATATTGTCTTAAAAATTACCTTTTATGTAGAAATACACAAAATGAAAATTTATAATATATAGTTGTTAATAATCAACATGGCTGACTAATAATTCAGTCATCTTGAGGAAAGAGTTTTTAACATTTCCTGGAGAAAATATAAGCTTTCTAAATAAATTTTTAATATTATGTGTAGACATTTAAAATAACATTATGAAAATGATGTTGTATGCAGGCTTGTGGAATTTTGGAACACGCTGTAAATGTACTCAGATCTACTTTACTAAAAAGACCCAACAGAACATCTGAATTGCGTTTTATGATTGCATCCCTTGAAGCCAGGTAACTGCCTCTTTTTATTGAAGTATATCCAGCCTTCAGAGTGCAGCTACAGTGAAGGTTAATTCCTTAGTGATTTCACTATTCACCTTCTTTTGGGTATGGTTCATTCCATGTATTGTCATTTTTTCCACAACCAATTTCTGCTTATTCCATTTTCCTTTAAGCCTCCTTTCTAATAATGCCATTCTTGTATGTATATCTACTAACTGTTAAGTTAGTAAGCTAGCTCAGGTGCCAAACCTATCGTATGTAGTTTATAGTGTAGGTTACCCAAGGAAGCAAATACAGCATTCATACCTCCTTCTGTTTCCTGAAATCTGAAGCTTTTGTATTAGAAAGATTTAATGGTATTCTCAGTTCAGCTCTGTGTATGATATAACTGATAAAGCCTAGACCATCTGAAAAAGAAGACAAATGAAGCAACTGCTGCTTTAGTTCCAATCTGAAAAGTAATACTTGATATTCTTCAGGCCAAATTTAAAGAACTAAGAGATTTCTTCTAGATTTATTTTAATTTATGTAGTAAAAGCAAAAAGAGATCAGAGAGAAATCTATTAGTTTTTGAACATAGACTGTGCTTTCTGACTATCTTATACTTAATTTTTTTTCCTAGGAAAACACTCATTCAGATATACTTTGCCCAAAGTTGTATGACTGCTGACAAGATTACTAAGTCTTCTGAGTTACTACATATGGTCCAGGAACCTTATAACAAACTAATTCAGATTGAGAAAGACTTCTTTTTTTATGGATATAAAAATTGCAGTGCTGAAATCTTGCTAGAATGTGCAAATATTCATAGGTAAGTTTATATCTGTGATAAGAAATGTTATTTAATTAGAATTAATCAAGGCAAGAGTATTATTTACATGTTGTAATCTAATGAAAGATGGAGAAAGTAATATTGATAGCTTGTATCCCACTGCTTAGGTTTGTATCCTTAGCCTGGATGTTTTCTGTATGGAAAAGACGACTGTAGAATTAAGAATTTTTTCCACCAAAGGCAGAGTTAATCTTATTTAGTGCTAGTAATATGTAATGTTTCTGAGATCCAAAAAAGAGTTGAAGCCACTAAGCTAGCCTTTTGTTTTTCCACTTGTAAAGGTGTACTGTCAGCCAGAACAATCATTCACAAGTATTTATAGACTTTTAGGAATTGCTATAGTGCAATTATACAGGCAGAAATACAGAGCATGGTGTGCATTCCTGCCCAGCTGTTTGCAGAATGGCTTGTTCTGGAGACCGAGCTGCCTTCTGTACTACGCTGTTCCCTGTAAGCAGCGCCTGTCTTGCTGGCCTGTCTTGGGCTCTTTCCATATTGCAGCAGTGTGGAGTGGAAAGAACAGTTGCAAGAGCAAGACCTTGAAAAAACAATGTGTAAATGCTTACTTTTGATGTTTGGGCCCTTAACAATTACATGTGCAAATTTAATTTATCTAGCACTTACATTAAATATCCTAAAAATTGTTGATCTCTCCTTTTTCCTTTAGGATGTTTGCTAAGCAGGCAAGAAATGAAGAAAAGCACAGTCACTATCTAGATGCTTATAACTTAGCACAGAGGGCAGTTTCTGAAGCAGAAGAAGTGTTTAATAGTATTTCTAGCTTATTTGCAGTTGATGAGGTATGACTGTATGTTTTGCTATTAAGAGAAAAAAAATCTAATTTAGTTTTACTATTCATATGTTTTTAGACAATTCTTGAAAGGTCCAAATGGCATTATCATATAGATATAGCCATTGTAGATAGACATGTAGACATCTGTAGAAATACAGAAGGAAACATTCCATTCTTGAAGAATATACTGTTTAAATAGGTAAAGATGGCAAACAGAAATGACAGCATATTTTTGGTGTACATCAATTTTATTTAATTCTAAAACTTATTTGAAAGAAAAAAGAGAAAGTCTAACATACATTGGTCAATTTATTTTCTAAATACTTCACAAGTTTTTCATAATAAAGTGTATATTCTTCAAGAGAAAAAATCTTTGCACAGAATATTGCATTAAAAAGCCTATGTTAAATACTCAGTCTATTTTGGGTACCTCTAGTTTATTGTTTCCCTTTTCAAAGGGTAAATATTTCTGTGCTTGAAAAAAATAATTGACAAAAGCAATAATTTTAAAATTTCATTCTTATATACACATTTCTATCTCCTTTCAAATTACATTTTTTTACCAAAGACATAAAACACATGAAGCAAAACCTGACTTGTTCTTTCATGCAGCTGCTCTCATTGCTTTGTAGTATATTTGACATTAGGGTTTATCTTCTAAACTACTGAATTATGTTTATAGTAATATCAATAATCTGTTGAAGTGTTGCTGTTGAAACTTTTACTTCTTCAGTTAGAAATAAAACAGCCCAACTTTTTAGCAAATAAGTATGCAAAAAAAATTAGAATTTTACTTTCCTTTATTTGTATTTCAGACTACAAATATTAGTATCCCATTAATGAGACAACTGTCTAACAGGAAACTAAAATTTGTGGAAATTCTTCTGGATGTTTTTCATCTTGTTATTACTGAAAAAAAAACCAAAAAAGCAGGAGAGACATCACTCCATAAAATTGTGGAAGAATTCATCAGAGTGAAAACTGAAGGTGATTCAACAGAACAGGTTAGATAGTTAGAGCTAAGAAATGCCCCACTAAATCAGACCAGTGATTCTTACCCCATATTCTATCCTAGACAATTAAACCTCTGTCTTCACAGTATTACACACCTCAGACATCTCCCCTCAGCCTTCTACTCTACAAATTCTCCATCACTTCAAATTTGTAGATCAAATATCATACGTTTTCAGAAAAGATCCAATCAAACAAGGCTTGATATGGAGTCACTTGAGTTGGTGAAAGTCTGTCCCTGATATTGTGCAGGTCAGATCAGATTATTGTAACGTTTCTGCTGATTGCAAAACCTGTTTTGTAAAATCCATGCAGAACCTGAACTATTTGCTTTTAAGAGACAAATCAAAGAAAGGTGCATAAGGAAGAATTGCCCTCTACAGAAAACTTTTAGTAAAGCTTCTAAGTCAAAACAATTTGGTAACCAAATACTGAATGACCTAAAGGCTACCTGATTACAAGGGTAGCTGAGTAGAGAAGTAATGGTCAGCTTTCATACCTAAGCAAATACCTGTACTTGTTTTTTTGTGAAAAATAGATTCATTTGTGTACCTCCTAGAGACAGGAGTTGTATGTGTAGTTGTATGTGTAATCGAATTTAACAAGTATGTATATATCCATATATGTATTGTATGTAATATGTTTTTGTAAACATAGGTGCACATGTATATAAGCATATCTCTAAATTTTACTAGGGCTGGAAGCATATGGAGCACACCATAGGTCACATTACATTGGCTCAATTAGCTCACATACAGAATCTCTGTAGAGGTTGTTCTGACATCAAATCCAAATGCCTCTGTCTTACTGGAAAAACTCTTCGTTTACTTGCTGTTAACATGGATCCTCTACGTTCAGAAATTTACTGGAAGCCAAATATTACGGTATGAATTCTTTCCCATATTAGATTTAGTTCCTCTATGTAAAGTTTATCTACCATAATATTTTTATGTATATACTCTTACAATACTACTCTTTATTTCAATCTAGGTTTTACAAATTGCATGTAAGTCATAACAAAAATACATCCTGAAACAAATAATTTCAGGAAAGTGCCTTTGCCTACATGCCATCCTCATATATTTGGCCATGTCTCAGATAATCATAATTTACTGCTTTCTAATTTTTTCCTGAGGTTCCCATAGTTCCAATATTTATAGAAGACAGATTTTTTAAAAAATCCTTGAATGCTTTAAAGGACTAGGTAGGTCAAACTGAATTTGTGCAAAAAAAAATGTATTTGATTTGTATTTGAAAAGCAAATCTTACTGTGAGTGTAAGAAAGGAAAACCTGAGTCTTTAAAATAGTTATATTGTTCATAAGAAATGAGCTGTGGTAAAAAATACAAATATCTCAGAGATTATATTGGGAGCCTTTTTAGCTTGCATAGGTCAAATTATCATGATAGCATATTAAGAAATGTTGATGCCTGGTGTTACTGCTAAATTGCTCAGCAGCAGGGATCATATACCTTATGCACAGGCAGGAGAGTTTCATCTTTACCGGGACTTTCACAAAAGAAATGCAGCCTTCTTAATGAAGATTAATTATTCTTCTCCTATTATGATTAATAGGAAGAAGCTAAAACATACACCACAAAACCTTGCCTGACTTCAGCAGAATACAGTGAAAGGGAAATGACAAGCAACGTTCTACCAGCAAGAAAATATCAGCATGATAAATATAGGGGGAAAACACAGGAATTAAAGGTATTTAGCATATTTGCTTGTGTAATAATTTCAGTGCATCCTTTTTATGGAATAGCAGTCACCTTATCATGCTTTCTTTGGTGGTAGTGGTGATAGCTTATAGAAGTGACCTTAGGAAAGAACAAAATGACCTATCCATCTCTACTGTGAATCTCCCTCCCGCCTCTTAATGCATGCTGTTGTACATCGTTCACCTCTGTCCCTAGAAAAGTGATGGAGCAACTCATCCTAGAAAGCATCCTTAGATATGTGAAACAAAAGAAGGTGATTCAATATCAATCACATGGAATCACCAAGGGGAGGTCATATTTGACGAACCTAATAGCCTTCTATGATGGAATGACCACGAGACCACGAGTCAGTGACCATGAGATATTGGAATTCCCAGTACTGTGTGGAGGAAGCTGGGTGAGAAGAAGGATTACAATCCTGGACTTTGAGAGCCGACTTTGACCTCTTCCGGGAACTCCTTGGAGCAGTCCCCTGGGCTAAGGTCCTAAAAGGAAAGGGAGTCCAGGAGAGCTGGCTAGTATTCAAGCACCACTTCCTCCAAGCTGAGTGTCAGTGCATTCCCACAAGAAAGAAGTCAAGTAAACGAGGCAGGACACTGGTATGGATGGGCAAGGAGCTCCTGGGCAAAGTTAATGGAAAAAAAAAAAAAGAGCGTACAGCATGCGGAAGAAGGGCCAGGCCAGGTGGGAAGAATATAGGCACATCATCAGAGAATGCAAATGCGCAACGAGGAAGGCCAAGGTCCATGTGGAATTAGAGTTGGCAAAGGATGTCAGGGACAACAGGAAGAGTTTCTATAAATATGTCAGCAGCAAGAGGAAGACGAGGGAAAATGTTAGTGGGCTGCTGAAGGGGGAGGGGACCTTCGTGACGGGGGATTCCGAGAAGGCAGAGTTACTAAGTGGCTTCCTTGCCCCTGTCTTTACTGCTAAGGCCACTCCCCATGAACTGCAGGGCTCAGGTGAAAGAGAGATAACCACTGGTCGAGTAGGATTGGGTTAGGGATCACTTAGGCAAATTGGCCACCCAAAAATCTATGGGCCCAGATGGGATGCACCCAAGATGTTGAGGGAATTGGCTGAGGTTATTGCTCAGCCTCTCTCCATCATCTTTGAGAGGTCCTGGAGAGCAGGGGAGGTGCCCGAGGACTGAAAGAGAGCCAACGTCACTCCAGTCTTCAAAAAGGCAAGAGCTGGGCAACTACAGGCCAGTCAGCCTCACCTCTGTCCCTGGAAAGGTGATGGAGCAGCTCATCATAGAGAGCATCTCTAGGCAAATGAGGGAGGAGGAGGTGATCAGGAGTAGTCAGCGTGGATTCACCAAGGGGAAGTCATGCCTGACAAACCTCATAGCCTTCTGTGATGGGATGACTGGCCGGCTGGATAAGGGGAGAGAGGTGGATATTGTCTATCTTGACTTCAGCAAGGCTTTCAACACCATCTTCCATACAATCCTCACACGGAAGCTCCTGGAGAGTGGACTAGACGAGTACACGGTGCAGTGGATCGAGAACAGGCTGGATGGCAGAGCTCAGAGGGTGGTCATAAATAGGGCCAAGTCCAGTTGGAGGCCTGTGACCAGTGGTGTCCCACAGGGGTCAGTGCTGGGCCCAGTGCTGTTTAATTTGTTCATCAACGACCTGGACGAGGGCACGGAGTGCACCCTGAGCAAGTTTGCGGATGACACCAA
>JAUBOD010000059.1:3265475-3293461 GCA_032353885.1 Nothura maculosa
GAGTACTGTGTGCAGTTCTGGGCCCCCCAGTATAAGAAGGACGTGGAGCTTCTAGAGAGGATCCAGCGGAGGGCAACAAAGATGATTAAGGGACTGGAACATTTCTTGTATGAGGAGAGACTGAGTTGGGCCTGTTTAGCTTGGATCTGATTAACATGTATAAGTACATGAAGGGAGAATGTAGGGAGGAAGGGGCTAAGCTCTTCTCAGTGCTGGCCAGTGATAGGACAAGGGGCAATGGGTATAAGTTAAAACACAGGCAGTTTTATCTCCATGTGACGAGGAACTTCTTTACTGTGAGGGTGCCAGAGCAGTGGAACAGGCTGCCCAGGGAGGTTGTGGAGTCTCCTTCTCTGGTGGGGGTCCTCAAAACCTGCCTGGATGCCGCCCTGTGCCACATGCGCTAGGTCTGCTGTCATGCTCCAGATCTGCTAATATTTGTTAAATATAGTATTAATGCTTATTTTAATAAAAACTCTTTTATTATTTAGAAGAAACATAGGTTGACTCAGAATTATCTTTCTCAATCAAATGAAGTTCTACTACAGTGCATGGCTATTGCATTCTGCCATAATATTATTGATGTGTTGGCTCCTGCTAGCTTGGAAATACTTGAATGCTTTGGGCAGTTTGATCCAGTTCTGACAAGCCAATTCTTGACTCTTCATCAGGTAAAGCAGCTAATGAATTACTGATTTTTCTAGTAAAAAAGAGTATTTTAATTTAAGAAACAGATGGTATGATTGATAATTAAGTGTTTATGGAAGGTAATATATTAAGCCTAAAATATATATTTTATATATTTTTATATATAGAGAAAGCATATTTTAAATATGTTAATATTATCTGTTAAAACAAATGATAGATAGATAATATAATAAAAGGCCAGAATTGCCCTTGCAGAAGTGCTATAACATAATATAATATAACTAATATAAAAATTTTACAGAGCTGCTTAGCATCCATGATGATGAGGAATATTCTTCTAACAGCTACTTCAAACACCAGCAGCTCACAGCTGGCAGCATTATTGCATTTTCAGAATCACTTAAAACAAAACAGAGGTGAAAGTGATCTTCAAAAAAATGTGGAACAGCAACTGACTGCTATTTCAAAGGTAACTTTTTGAGTAGAGCTCCTTAGGAGGAGCAACAACTAGAACTATTTGTAATTTGCTTAGGGTAAAATTTCTAATCTCTTACATAGTGCACAAAAACATGTTTTGAGAGTGTTATGTTTCAAAATAAGGCACCTTCTTTTCTAGAATTACCTTTTTTTTCTGGTGAAAGAATAGAGATGGTATTTTATAAAATGTATGAAACTAATATCACTTTTGAATTATTATACAGGCGTGGAAAAGTCTCCATATTCCTTTTGAACATTTTAATATCATGAATGAATTGCCACCTAATTTTTACATAGTTATCCTTCAGCACTCAGAAGACAGGTATAAAATTTCATCATTTCACCTTATCGTTTTGTTTGGTCCTAATGTCATCATTCTATACCAGTGGATAAAAGCTATATTGATTGTTTATTAACTTTTTCTTGTATTTTTGCTGGATTTGCATTTTAGGATAGTGAACAAATTAATAAAAAAGTCTACCTACAATAGCAACTTTTGATTTTCCATAATTATCTCTATTCTCTATACTGGGGAACTTTAAGGACTAAAAAAAGTTGTTTTTTATCTCTAAAATATGGTTTATAGTTTCCAGTTGTCATGCTTTATGCCCTTGCAAAAAGGGCATGTCTATTGCAGCCCAAATAAATCACTCAAAAAACAAGCTGTAATGACTATGTGTACCCTCACCAATTGTGAAAAGTTTTAAACAATTGTCAGGGAAATGAAAACACATTGAATTATCAGCAATTGATAAAATTGCTTCCTACCAATTAGGCTAAATAGCCAAATAATTAACTCGCCGTTTTTCTGCTTTCCTTAGATCAAATTTGTACAGTTCAGTGATTGAAAAACCAAAAGTAAGTACTGCACAACAAAGAGGAAAGCCTACTCAGCCGGTGGGTAAGTGCCTGTTATATTTAGGATTAAAAATAATTTTCCTGTTATTTTGAGAAGATTCGTATGTTTCACTGTTGCTTTCAGTAAACGTTTAAATAATTGTTGTAACTCCTATTAATACCAGAAGAAGGTGTTTCATAGTCAGATACTATGTATTTAGTCACAGTTTATATACTTGATATTGGTACCTGAAGGCTAAAGTTGTTACACATAAATATCAAGTGATTTTTAATTGTATATTTCTGTATAGACTTTTTGCTAAATTTATATAAACCGCTAAATTTATGTAAATCATTATTTCATATCTCAAGGGATACTGATAAATATTGTTTTAGATCTTGAGTCTTTCTTAAGATCTTGAGTTTTTCTTAAAGTGATATTTTCTCCTTTTAAAGCTAAAGTTTCTCGATTTCCCATGAATCCTGATATATTTTGTGTTTTATTGGAAAAAGTGCGTCTTTACAAGCAACAAAAGATGAATAGACTTAAAAAAGCTAGGAGTCAAAACTTGCAAGAGTGTGTCTCCAAAACAGATGAGGTAATATATTTGATTGTCTTATATTTAAAGATATATAATAAATATACTAAAACCCATCAGAAATACATACATACACATGCACACATCCATATATATATGTGTATAAAATTTCAGTTCGTTTCAAATGTATTTCTGGCTTTCCTAATTAATAAATTCTGCCTGTGCTGTGCTTATAATTTAATCTTGTTATATTATTCCACTATTATTTCAATATGTTATTCAGAAGCTTTGAAATGTTCTGTAGTTTAGTGCAGTGCAAACTTGATACAACTGAGTCCAAATTATACAAAAATGAAGTACTGTGTACACTTAAGATTTGCATTCTGCACATTGGCTTTCACACCTTTAACTCCAGATAAAGGAAAAGATTTTACAGGAGAGCCCCAGATATCCCCTCCCCACTTCCCCCTCCCTCAAAATGTGATTATTGAACTCGACTCTTAAATTGAAACAAATTAGACTTAGGCAGAGAATTATCCTCAGTTCCCAGCATGGGACAGTTTCCTACCAAAGCGCACAGCATCTTTTTTAGCATAACTGCTTCTTTGAATGTAGTAGTTAGGAATCTGTTACTGTCATCTGCTTCAAGGGACATACCTAATTGGAATTTCAAGATTATACCTTTGAATTTGAACACCTTGAAATTCTAGATGATGCTTTTTTTTTACTGAAATTTGTTTCACAGTCTCCCATAGACAAAATAGACGAGAATGTACAGGATTTTACATCAAATTTCTCTGAAATAATGGAAATTATGGAAAACTATCTGAAACCAGTGCTGTCACAATTTGATTTTCTTGATTCTAGGTAAGACATTTAGAATTGTTTCATCATCATTTGAGGAAATAAAATTGTGACTCAGACTCTACCAGTACAGGAATGATTTTAGCAAGCATAGAGCCTATGGAATGGACTTTTTACTTCTTTTGAGATGTAAGAGGACTATATAACTACATATATAATACATGAAATACTTATGTTCATCTCTAAAAAGGATTTTCCTCCAGTGCAAATCATACCATATTGACCTGAAGGTGAAACATTATAACTAAACAATTTAAGGATGGGGTTTCCAAGGACCAGGACATCCAAAGGGAATGTGATCTGTGTCTCAAATTTCCTTGAGCGTGCGCTGCCTTTCCTTTATTCCTCCTGTCAAAATCTTTTCTTGTTTGTATGTTGATGTTAGTTATATTTTCAATGTTCATATCCCCAGAGAACAGACTGCATCAGTTTCAACTGAATCAGGAAAAATGAAAGTAAAAGAGAAGGATACCAAACGCAACGAAATACAAGGTACATGGTTTCTTGAGGATAATAATGAATACCACGTGTAAATATTTATACTTACATATATAAGCAGATATCAGAATGCTGATCTTCATTATAGTTTTTGATTTTCAGAAGTCAGTAAGGGAAAAAAGGTTTTATTTGCATTCATTTTCTATTCTGGTTTAAGATTTTAATGTACTTCCAAAGCGGTTGTTTATATACTGGAAGGATATGCATGTATCCACAGCCTTGAAACTACAGGTTTGAGACAGCCAAAAAAAATTTATCATAAGCCAATGTTTTCAGGAGAAAGACCAATAGAAAGAGAACTTCATTCATTCTATTCATCCCTTTGTCTATTTTATGTTTTCCTCCTTTTTACTCAGAGGACTTTCACAATACTTGTGGACTATCACAAGGTTTTTTGTCTCATACTGGGAAGTAGTGAAGTTTACAATTAAAAATGACTAAAAAAATAACCCGTTTGCAGTCACTTTTGTCGCAGAGAGTTTCTTTCTACAACATGCCAACTGGCTTATTCTGTCATTCTGGAAAGACTTAAGATAACCTGTCTTTCATGTATTTGTTTTTCTCTGTGCCAAATGGAAAAATGTTGACATAATGATATTTAGCACTAATTTCTAAATAACAGAAGCAAAGCTTCCTACAAAGTGATATAGTTAGCATTGGATAGGAGCTCTTCTAAAACTTTTTTTGTTTTTTGTTTGTTTGGTTGGTTGTTTTTTTAAAGTCAAACGTAATTGGAGGATTTTTTGTTTCCAAACATCGTTTCCTTATGTACATTGCATACACATGACTGGTTTGAGATGGTGTGGTTATTAATATGAGGATATTTTTCCCTCGGAAGAATTAGCTCTCTCAAATTCATATGCTTACAAGTTTGCTGAGTCTTAGGGAGAGCTTTATCAAAAGAAATACAATTGTATAACACCATTCACAGTAAAATGGATTTCATTCACAGTAAAATGGATTATGCAATAGAAATTTTGTTAGTAGGTTAAGTTTTTGGTACACATACTGAGAAATACTAAATCTCAATCTTGCTGTAATTCTCCAGGTACACCTATGGAGTTAGGGTTGTGTGTGGTATTATTGGCAGATACATTACTTATGGAATTGCCTTTGGAAGCACTGAGTATCTTTCAAGAAGAGGGTGTATGTTCTGTATCCAGAGATTTTTCTCTACAGATTCTCTACAATCGAATGTGTGTGGAAGAATCAGGTACCTTGAAATAAACATTCTTTGTATTAATATGGTAAAGCAATAAGCAAGCTACTTAAAATGTGACAAACATGAATGATATAATGTATTTTATGGAAATACTGCCGTATACAATAGATTCCTGGGTTTTGGGCTGTAATACAAATATTAGTAAGTACAGTAATGCAAGTAGTATTAATGCATTATGCAGTATATATCTTATTGTAATATATTTGCAGTGCTAGCTAATTTAAAATGACCTGTATTGTGAAAGAATAAAGTGTCTGCTGCATTCTAAAATAGCTTATGAATTTTGAAAGAAAAAGAAGACTTTTAACTTACATAATGCATGACTTTGTTTATATCCTTGTTTATCTGTTACCAAAGTTAAAAAAATCCAAAGTTATATTAGTCATATAAAGAAAAGAACATATTAAAACTCTAATTAAATTACTAAACCTGATGAATCTAGACAAAAAATAGGATGAGGAAATTTCACTCTATACTATGAGAATATTCTGCAATACAGAAGTTCCTGTATTGTGCTCATATCGCTAATATTTAGCACCTTAAGTGTAAACTCTCCTGTGTTTTTCTGTTCCAAGCTTCCTTTCCAGGGAGAGGGAAGTGTGTATTATCTAGGTTTAAAATATTTTTAAATTACATACACATTCACATATTGTTATATGCCTACTAGAAATAGGAATTTTAGAACATGCAGTTTTTCTCATTTCTGTTTTACCTCTTTTCAAAGTTAAACTTGATTGTAGAAGCCAATAAAAGACAGAAGTGTAGCAGTAAAGACTGTGTAATTAGGAAAACTGCCACTGAAGAGAAGCAATAGCCGAATTAGTATTAATGCGTATCTTGAATTTTCCCCAACTTCCAGAGCACTCCAGTGATAACTGACACCTGTACTTTGGGCAAGGCCATCTGTATATTGAGAAATAAGCTGATTTCTTGTCCTCTTTTGAAACTCCTTAAAAAAATAAAAGTAAGATTAACATGTGAGACACTTTTTTCTCGTGATCTCTGTATATTTCAGTGAAGTTCTCATTATTCCAGTAACATCAACTATGGGTACTCTAACAGGTTAGGAAGTGCTCCACTGATAACTGTTCAGCTCTATCCTCCTAAATGTAATAAAACTTGTCCTTGCCCAAAGACAATGTCTCAGCTCCTTTCCCACTTTTAAGCCATTATCTTTAGGGAAGAGGGTTTGGGGTATGTCCTTGTGTTTCTGTTACATGAAATATTCTTTTTTTTCTCTAACTTAATGTGTTGTTATCACACCCTTACAAACACAAGTAGTTTTCAAGAAAATTTTGATTTCTAAAACTGCCTAATTAAAACAGTTCGATTGTTCAATTCTGCAGAGATTGAAGTGAAAAACAATGTTCAGATGTCTAAAGAACCAAAAGCTGATCGGAAAAAGAATGTCAAAATGGTAAACTGCCCTACTTCTTTAAATAAGCTCTATAGGATGAGTTCTTATTCTGTAAAACATATGTTTATATTATAGAATTGTAGTAGTTTCTATCATTTTTATTATATTTTCTTGATCTGCATTCATGAAAAGCTCTAAGGTTGACTTGCACAGAGGATGATTATATATGTTTGGAATCTGAAGTGGAATAAATATTACACAATGCCGTAAGGATCTTATTTCTTATTGATTTTGTAATAACTGCAGAGTTGTTGATTCTTGGAAAATCAATTTCTTCATGTAAGTGTAACATATTTAACAACCCACCAAGAAGAGGTGCTTAAACTTACTAGAACTATCTCCCATTAACAATATGGTACACTGTATAAAGAATGTAACCATATTATTTGAAATAAAAAAGGAATAAAAATATTTTTATATAGAGATAGATACAGAAAATAATGCAGTTTAGCTTGTGCTTTTAATTTCATTTGGTAATTGGGTATCATGCTGCTTTAAATCTCACATTCAAAATGTCTAATCATCTTTTGGTTGTTTGCTGGACCTAAGGGATATAATACTGGTATATCTACCTAAGACTTCTGCTTGTGAAAGAAAATACATGGTTTTTAATTGCAGGGACCCATTAATCGTGTTTTGCCTTCTAATTGCCTGTCTGTTGATACCCACAACTTTAAATGTATCCTTTCACAAACCATTGGCTATATCTATCAATTAAGATAAATTTCCATTGTTTTCATTGTGTCTATTCCATTGTTTACACTTAACTGTGAAACAGATATTGTGGATCCCTATAATGAAGGAAAAGAAGCAGGTAATATAAAATACTACCAAATAATATTAAACAACACCTACTCAATTTAGAAAATTATGTAACTGAAAAAGAAGTCATGACATTGACAAGTTGAGAAAAAAAGTGAAGCTTTTCATCAGAACAGTCATGCGTAGTCATCAGTCATTTGGTGCATCTGTGAAACAATAAAACCAGGTTCAGGAAAGAAAATCACTTGGTGTTACCATTTCTTTCATAACACTAAATATTGAACAAATAATTGCTTGAGTTACTTTCTTGTTATTCGGTTGAAAACACAAGCCTTCTTTCAAGAACTAGATATCATGTTTTTTGAGATATCCTTGCCCCTGTCCTAGTCTCTGGCCACCGCTCTTCTCAGTGGTGACCAGAGACAAGACCCAGAAGCAATGGGTACAAATCTTAACACAGGAAATTCCATCTCCACGTGAGGAAAAACTTCTTTACTGTGAGAGTGAGAGAGCCCTGGCACAGGCTGCCCAGGGAGGCTGTGGAGTCTGCTTCTCTGGAGATCTTCCAGACTCACCTGGATGTGACCAGGTACCCTGTGATCTGAGTGTCCCTACTGGAGCAGGGAATTGGACTAGGTGATCCCTAAAGATCCCTTCCAACCTTAATGATTCTATGATTCAATATCAGTCGTATAAAAAAGGATATATGTTAATTGAAAGAGTATGATGCTTTGTATAGTATTTGTTATGGAAGAAATCTGCCTGAAAGCTGTGAATAGACTTAGAGTAAATGGTGCTGAATGGGAATGCATTGGGACAGGAAGAGTGAAACTCACCACACTTCTAAGGCATATTTCAGACTAGTAGTTTAAATAAAGTTTATTTTTATATATAGTAGGCATAATTTAAATATATATATAATTTAAATATGAATGTAACTATAAGATTAATATTTACAACTATATATTTCTATTTATGTATAAATAAAGCATGTCTAAGAAGTCAAATCTCTGCATATTACCTTAGACCACTTTGAGAGGGGAAAGTTACTAAGAGGGATACACGTTAGGGTTAGGATATTTGTAATGATTATCATTTTCTTGTAGAATGTATTTACGAAAACCACAAGTTCCATTAATTCAGTCTGACTCAAAATATTTTAATAAAACAACCTCACTTTTTAATAAAAAACTCACTTTTTCTCCAATTATATGCAATAGTTTAATGAAGTCATATTTCTTAATAAACTTACATGAGTATAGAATTCTAAAAATGATTTAACAAAGATCTTTGTGACAATAAACTAATCTCAGCTAAGGGGAAGCTATTGAACAGTGAGTAGATGCTGGTACACATCTCCATACGTTTGCAATTTCACAGTGGATAAAAATTCACTGTTTACAATTAACTCAACATCTGGACTTGAGAATGTCTTTAATTTACAGTATTATGAAAATGTAATCAAAAGACAGCAGATGAATTACCGTTAGATATACTTGGAAAATGTAGGTCAATTTAAATTGAAGGCTCTGGAAACTGATTTATTTTTTCTATCTACTTTAAGTCCTCAGAGTCCCTGGAACAGAATTACATGAGCAATATTTTCAACTCTTGATACTTTTCTCAGGGCGACTGAAGTTAATTCTTTGTGCTTCCTCAGTCTTCAAGCTGTCTATTGAATCACACTTCTCAGTTGCAAAATAAACCTTTACAGTGGCAATTTAAAGCAGTTGTATCTGGTTGGAATAAATGTCTCAATTGCTACAGGCTTAAAAAGTAGACTTGTCATAGATGAATGAGATCTAATGTGACTTAAAAGGGACTAAGTATTATATTGCCATTTTAACATGTTTGAAATTAATATTGTGCATTGTTGCTTCTAGTATGCTGAGCTCATATTGATAGAATTCTAATATTGCAGAATCTGTAAGTCCCTCACAAAAAATAAATGAAATGCTAGAAAAATACCATGACCCATTTACATCACAGTGGGAAGGAGTTATTGGAAACATGCATACTCCAAGGTTTGTGATATTTCAACTACTTTCATGTTTTCTCTCTGTTTCTTTTTTGTAATGCTATTGCTTCCCAGTTTATTCCCTTCACTCTCTATAGGAGTAGTTTAATTTTATGGTCATAGAAATAGAAGTCTAAAAGCTATCTCAAGGCCTTAATCAGTATAAGTACTGTGAGACGATACAGTCATTCCTGGACCTCTCTTCATAACTCTTTGTTTAATCAGTGCTTTAAAATCTTTTCTACTAAGATTAAATACACAATGGTGTTGTTTCACATGACAATTACAAACATACAGCTATTGCCAGGTTGCACAGCTCTTGCTGTTAGTTAAGGTGCACCTCTTCTCAAAATGGAATTTCTTCACACTCTGAATACTTCCTTTGAAAGTTAGACTAAATACTGTTGTTTCAGAGCTATGCAAATGCATGAGTTAAGGGTAATTCTGAGAGCAGGGAGTGTTCTCAGAGTGTGGTAGGTATCCATAAAATGCAGTCTGTCTGTTGCTTGCAGAGCTGAAATGTTGCTAAATTAGGTATACCCCTTCGTTAAACATATGAACAGTAGTTCATATGAGCTACTTCTCTTTCCGTAGAAACATGTAGGTTTGTGTCCTTGATTTGTATACTTGCTTTTGTAATAAATATTTCTGGAGCAACTAACTCTAAAGTGTCTGCTATAGATGCTTTCTAAAAAATATTCTTGTACAGTATTTCCATAAATATAACTTCCTTTCTTTGCAGCCAGGCTGAATGGGAGCAACTGCTGACCAACTGCAGTGCATTTGTGTTCTATGGAATGGAGCGCTTCTTGTCTCATATGTTACTCAACAGGCTGGTTGCTATGAACATTCCAAGTGAGATAAGCAAATTCTTTGCATTTATTTTAGTCTCTTGCACAGCTTTCTCTTTATTCCTCGTAGGATAAGTTAATTCTTTTTCCACTTCCAAACTGGGATTTCAAATCACAGAAGCCATGCTCTGATGAGGTTTCCACTAACTCATCGCCCTTTCTCTTGAACCAAGTATTTGTTAACAATGTGTTTTGTACTGCTGAAAGCCACCTCAGCAGCACCAAATCCCATGAGCGCCATGCAGACTACACAGAACTGTCCTGAATACTGGATTAATACAGAGTGATTTTCCCTGAACTGCCAAACCTTTGTAGAGTCTGAGAAGGTATCTTGTTCTGCCTCCTCACAACTGATTAATTCTTCTGGTGTTAGAGCATGAGGCTCCAACTCAACAGGTTATTTTGAGTTCTCAGTCATCCTCTGTGCTCCTGTTCCGCTTGCATGTCCTGAAGATGCTGAATTCAGAGCTAAGTTGTCAGAGCAGATCAAGTGTTATCTGCCTTCTAGACTGTGTTGAGCAGGTGAAACTGAACTCTTCTCCTCACATGACTGTCTCATTCCTGCTGCCTTTGGGGAATTTTGCGTGACTGATGATACCGTGTCCCAGAGAATCGTGGTAGTGATGATTGGGTTGGGGTAAAGCTGTGGCAGGGAATACACCAATAAATAGTGCAGTAATGAATTAAACAGTATGAATGACTTCAGGGCAAAGCATGAAAAATATAAAGAAATAGATACAGCCTAATATAATGCAAATGTATAGAGAAAACTATTTGCAAGTGACTTTTGGTAGTTCTGTGATTTGACAGCAAAAGTTAACTGAAAGCATTTGGAAAAATTCTATTTGGTTATTTAGAGTAGTACCGTGATAAAGTGCTTTAATTATGTACTTGATATTTGCAAGCAAGCTTCAGACACGTCTTTATATCTAAAAATATATGGAGGTGTTTTTTATATGGAATCGTATGGAATCATCAATTACTAGCTGTAATTACTCTGTTACATGGACCTTATTATTAATTATACTAAGGTGGCATAGGGAAACGTACTAGCTACTATGGGAAAATATAGCAAATTTGTATTAGATAATGTTAAGATGATAAGATGATGTTAAGATGATGTTAGATAATGTTAAGATGATAAGATGATAAGATGATGTGAGCTTCTTTTCCTCAGTATTTGACTTCAATATTTCAATTTTGTTTGAAATATTAATTTTTTTATTAGCTGTTTACACTGTACTTTAAGCTGTTAACTATAAAAGGGCTGTTTTATTATGTTAAACATTATTGTTAGTGCACATACTCTTACTACAACAGATTATTTTTTTTTCTAGAATGCCATTTGATGATACTTTTAGATCTGGTGCAATCAAAGCAAAGTTATCAGCGAATGATGAACTCTGATATCCACAAAAGGTAGGATGAAATTTACTTTTTGTAAAATCTACAGTAATTATTTTTATTATAAAGCAAAGTTAAAAATTTAAGTTTCAAATACTTTTATTTACTTCTGCAAGTAGAAGGACTCATGATTGCATCTAAATGTGGAGATATTCTCTTATTGTTCCATTCATTACATAGGGGCCATATGGAATCAAAGGTATGTGATACAGCAGTAATGGAGAAAATATTCCAATGGAGAAAATATGACATCAGATGTTAGCTATATCATCCTTACTTGCCAATTATGATCTCAAGAGTCTCCAAAGATTATTGATAAATATATAAAGATCTATAAAAATCTACAAATATGTTTGTATGAATATGATTATATTTATATAAACATGTATATTTAGTGTTTAAATGCGTTTATATAGATATATAAAGAACTGTAACAGATGAACTGGCAACATCCTTCTAGAGTTTCATGCACTGAATAGTTTAACAGGCAGTTGTTTATGTGTATAAATGATTTTGGCATGCTAAATGACCTTTTCAGACTGTTTAATGTTATTAATCAGAGCTTTCAGATTTGAAAGCATCTCCGTATTTTCCTTGCTTTTAAGTTGATGGGTGGCAAGCTTTGTATAGAACTGTTGTATGTCCATTTTGAATTATTGACAGATTGCACCATTTCAGAGATAACTTTAAGATATTAAAAGTAAGGAGGATGGTTTTTGTGCCTTGATATTAATCATAAGTTATTTAGCACATGGTGAATTTTCAGGCAGCAAAACTATGCTCTTAAGACCTGACTAAATCAAAATGCATGTACTTCTATTCACATTGTTATTGGGACAGCTCTATTAACGCAGCCAACTCAAGCTTGTATCTAACTCTCAGCTCTGTGAAGATCCTTTTTAAGTTTTCTGACTATTCATTCCATGAAAGAGAAATATAAAAAGACTCTTCCTAAAAATGTAGTTAATAGCAAGAAGTTTCTCAACAAGTTTAATGAATGCCATGATGCACACTGCAATGAATTGTATTTAAGATATAAAAACCTGTGTACATGTATAGACAAGTCTCTGACTGTTTAAAAAAATCCTTGTGTTTTTATTACTATTACCCTCTTTCCCCTTCTGAAAACAGTTCTTCCCAAAACAAGACAAGCGAGTTCCCTACTCTATGTTTTGAAGTCTTATTTTAATGGACATTAACAGAAAACTTCAGATACCATCTTCTGCTAACATTGCAATGAAAAGCAGAGATTGACAAAACAAGATTCAGCTTCTAATTCATTGCAGTTTCAGTGCTATAGAGATTCACTTCTCTTCCATTGTTAAAATAAATTACTTAAATATTCAGGAGAAGGATTTTGAATCCCACTGTAGAAGTGATTTGGTTTTAAGCATCCAAAATTACTGTCTTGCTCATTCTAACTGAAACATGCCAAAGAGCAAACTTATTCTTAATACAATATTTTCTTTATCCCTTCAGAAACTTAAACAGAATCAGTCATTTCCACAATTTGTCCAGCATTTTTACTGTATTATAAAAATTATTCTGCAGTATTTTGTAAAAGTCAATGTGTTTATTCCTCCACTGCCATCTGTTAAGATATATAAAAAAATACTATGACAGGGCAGGGAGCAATCCACTGGCTAGGTTCTGTCATATGAAGATGTAGTGATAAAGTTAGGATAATTCTTTGAGTTAAATATAAGGTACTGTATGACCCGTGGAAGAAAATCTCAATCTGTCATTTTTCTTTCTAGAGTGAAAGTTTCATAAAATTCTCTTTACCTTTCTAATAAGAAGTATCATATGGTAAATTAATTTCTTGACATATTTTTACTCAGGATTGAATGTACTTACTTTGTAATTCTATTACTTTCAATTTTCTTTAGCTGCTCACATATTGCTTTGGAAGGACCAACAGAGACAGCAATGCTTCTAAGCCTTACTGGTGTTCGTGCTATAATAGCCAACCAGTGGTACACAACTCTGCAAGAGAATGCAGAAAGGCTAGAAATTTTGTCTGAGAGTATGTATTTACATTCTTCATTGTTTGTGTATGAATTTTTGCATACCTTTTACATAGGTGCTTTTGTTCTTTGTGTTTCTACTGTCTCCTCTTTCTGTGAATTATTTTTTATCAAAACTTGTCTGGAGTCCTAGTCTCTTTGGAATAGGCTTCTAGCTCTTATTTACTTACTCTCTGTAAGAGATGAAGTGTACAGGAATTACCATGTGTTTTTGATAGCTTGATCTTTCAAACAGAAAAATAACCTGTTAGGAAGTGAAATGAGTGTAGTGGAAGAAGATTTCTATATGGAGGAGCAGCTGCAGAAGTAAAAGCAAACAAACAAAAAGCTCTGGAGATAACTGTTACCCTTATAGAAACAAAATTAAATTTCTAGTAGTATATTTCTTTTAGTTTTCTCTATTTCTAATTTCTTTAAGTAATTTTAAAAAATCATTTATTTTAAAAGAGAAAAAAATCAAAAAAGAGATTTTTGTCCCCAAAAAGCTTTCATTAGCAACTCATAAAATGTTTCTTTCCAGATTTGTTAAGAATTGGGAAGACAACTGGACAGACAGTAAATATTCTTCAAAAGAGGAAGATCCAGAATAATTCAGTTAAAAGTAAGAATTTGAAAAACATCATACAAAAGCCTAAGGACAGTATTTAAAACCTGCTATTTAGCCAGTAATCCATAATTTTAAATATTGCTTTTTTTTTTGGTCATATAAAAGCAGGGAAGGGCTGTGGACAGAATTACCAGTGTAGACCTTGAATTAAATAATTATCTAATAAAACTTTTCTGTTTAAATTAAAATGCAAAAATAGAAAACAACACAGACAAGAAGATAATCAGTATTAATTTGTATCTCAAATCATTTGCATGTGCACCTTAAATAAATAAATAAATAAATAAATAAATAAAGGGCCTTAATATGTCCTTACTACCTTGTCACCAATTTGTATTAAAATATACCAGTGTATCTTTGTCTTGTTTTTTCCCTTAAGTATCTATTATAATTGGTTGATTCTACTGAAGACCCACATGTAGTCTGCAGATATATTTGAAATCTTTCAAATGAAACAAATGTTTGTGATACTTTTTATAAAAATTAAAAGAATTAAGAATTCTTACAAGGATTAAAAGTTGGAAGACCATTGATAATACTGTAGTTGGAGTAAGAATATTTTAGGTATGTAAAATTTCTTTCTAGAAACTTGATCACAGCTGACTAAACAGTTAAAATATTCACTCCACTGGACTGTTACAAAGTGAAGTATTGTGAAAAAGTTAGGTCAACAGCTTACCATGCACAATGAAATTTTTTTTTTGTGGTGCCTAGTAGATTACATATCCAATGCAAAAAGCATAAGCATTTTTGTATTGTATTGTATTATATTTTTGTATTATAATGACTATTAAAAATTAAAGATGTTTACCCTGTAAAATCATGCAATATTTTTTATGGTATTTGACATAGCTCTTAAGAGTAAATAAAATAAATTATAATGGTTATAATTTACACTGTCAGAGATGAGAAGAGGGGAACAGTTCAGATTTTAAGCAGTACAAGGTACTTTCTATTTTTTCCAAAAAATCTTTCTTGGATATAGTAGCAGTTATTTATTTTTTAGAGAGGAAGGTTATTAAGCAAAGTTAAAATGCTGTGCTTCATACATTCAGACATATTTGGAAATAACTATATTTTAAAATTTTGTTTTCTAGTCGAAGAGGATTTTGACAATTCTCCTACAGAGAACGCAGAAGAACAGAACATTCCTACTCCACCAGATTTTACTGCAATTCATTCATCAGTTTTTAATTGTGTGTTATATGGTTTACCCAATGTAATTATTACATAACCTATGTCAGACTTTTCATAATAAGGAACACCACAAAAGTGTGAATGGTGCATGCTTTGCACTGAAGGCATCCCAATACTTTTATGTAAATCCGATGAAGAGCTCAGGTTAAGAAAATGTATCTTTGGCTGATTGATTGATTTCTATATAAGCAATTTCATATTAAAGTAGTTGCATTAAATATCAGAGTTGCCTCTGGATATTTCAATTAGTTACTACTCTATGCTTTTCTGAACTCACTGACATCTTTAAAAGAATAATTTAGAGTTCTGTTTGCCTTGACTCCACTATTGCCTTTTTGGACAAATGTAAGCTCCTACAAAAAAATTTTGAGTTTGAATATCTGAAATTAGAGACAAAATTCCAATTAAACATTGCAAAAATGTTTTCCTGGTGAGAAACACAGTTCTTAAAGGAGGTTAAGCTTGTATTTTGGGGCACTGAGGCCAGAGTGGGATTTGGATACATCCTTGTCAATACTTCTGCTTGGAAGTGGCTTTCCTTGATTTTATTTGTTTTCAAATGGAAGATTTAGCAGGTACATAGCAGAAAGATTTACTAAGACACATGAATTAATTGATTTTTAATTTAGTATATTGCCATTATTGACTTTTTTAAAAGTAACATTAAATATGAATGTTTAATAAGTTTTCCTTAATTAATTTCCATAAGGTTTTCATAAGTAGCATAAAAACATCTTTTATAAAGATAAACTAAACTATTCCAAGATCCTATATGCAACTTTTATATATGTAGATTTAGTTTCATGCTGTTAATTGATACTGGATGTTTTAAAAAAACATATCATAACTTTATTTGTAGTGATAACAGTTGAAATAAATGTAAGTTAATTTAGCATTTAAATATGAAGCTTTCATCATCACTACAAATAAAAAAAATCTGGAAGTCTTTTTTTTTCCCCGACTAAGGTAGTAATACCTTTTTTTCTGTGATAAGTTATTTTGTTTCTCATTGAGCATTAAAATGATACTAAAAATATACTATTCTTGGCTAGCTGCTGTGATGCAGCTAGTTAGAACCCGATTGCAGTTACAGGGCTACATAGAACATAAAATCATGACATGCAAAATACTTTTTTCATGCATAAAATATAATCTAAATTCATGCTTCTTTCCTATATGCACTCAGTGTTTAATTAGGTAATCTTGCACAAACTGCAGTTTCTCTGTCAAATTGTGTTCCATAACATACATCTTTATTTCACATTTAACCGCTTCTCTTTTTCTTCTTCTTTTTTTTTAATATGGATCATGTAGTATATGTTTTGCATGGCTTATATCTAGGCATTTGGTAACAATACAAATTAAATAAAGCAGAGGCAGTGGTCTGTACTTCGTACCTGAAAATTCAGGATTCAGTATAAGTTGTTTTCATATCTCACACTGACTCACAGACTCACAAAACGGTTGAGATTGGAAGGGACCTCTAGAGATCACCTAGTCCAACCCCCTGCTCCAGCAGGGATACAGAGAGCACGGAGCACCCAGGCACATCTCCAGAGAAGGAGACTCCACAGCCTCCCTGGGCAGCCCCTTCTCATGCTTCTCATGTTTAACAAGACAGCAGTATGAATGCCAATACCCAGTTTTACATTTTACTTAAGTGTTTGTTTATTGGGGTTTTTTTGGTTTTTTTTGTTTTTTTTAGTTCTTTCCAAGTGCTGTTTCATCGCATTTGCGAGCACACACCTAGTTAAATTCTCATGCACAGCGTTTGGGAACCTCAGTCATTTTTGAGTTTAAAGTAGCAATTTTTCTTAGTGAAGTAAATGTCCATACTTGGTGTCCAGTATGACAACTGTCCACTATTTGCTTATTTTTACATGGAATAATTCTCCATACCATTCCCCAACACACCCTTGGTTACAAAATCTATTTCCCTGCTGTTAATGGTTCTCTTGACCTTCAATGCTGTCTTGCTAATGCTTTGGTTGTTTTTTCTGTAAGGTAAAAGACTTTGGAAAAAGTGCTGCATTCGATAAGAATCATGAAGCCTTTCCTACTTTGCTATGTGAGTTTTAATGAACTTGTATTAACTTCAACATTCTTGAAATATCAAATTTCATACTAAATAAAGTCTAGAAAAGTTTCAGCACTTCAGAAATGACAGTGGTGGTGTAGTAAAATAATCCAGGATAAAAGCTCTAAGATTGCAAAGGTTAGAAGAAACTCTCATATCTAGGTACAGTGGGCTCATTCGATAGTTTACTCCTGTGCTTTTATTTATGAAACTGATGGAAATAACTTAATATTCCAAAGTGTTTTTCTCAAAAAATGTTCCCATTTATGTTTGATACTTTGGCCCTAACTACATTGCAGCAAGCTATGTCAGAAAGATGAATGAGTATGACCAAAAATTTCTTTATGGTCTGACAGCACCACTTTATCAGAAAGCATTGATAAAGAATGATGACCGTATCCAGGCAGCTTCAGATCTGTAAGCTTTGCTTGGTGGGAGTAATATACAGGAAATATGAATCAGAGGCACTGTAGGGAAACATGTACAAATGAACAACAAATGCAGGTTAGGCATAGTAAAAGTGGATGGCCTGCGTCGTGTGCATGATAGGTGATTGACATTTCTGAAGCATGAAAAAAATGATTGCTTTAGTGCCATGGAGTGTATAGTTATAGCCAAATTTCATGGAATATTGGGAGAATACTTTCTCTATCACTGTGCTGAATACCACTCAGTAAAATCCTCAATGGTATCAGGACTATATGAACAGAAAGCTAACTTTGGATTTTAGGTAGTCGTGGATATTCATGCAGAGACATAAGATACCTTTGCCTCAGGAATTAGTATAGGAAAATATTTCCTCTTTTCTTACATGTCTGTATGAATATGCAGTGACATGATAAAAGTTCCTGATAATAGAAAAAGTGGAGTCACTGGAGGAAAAGATATTTAGTAGAAATGTGAATGATTTTAAGAGAAAAATAACATATATAATTTTTATATGTATTGCTTCATAAATTGACAAAGGGAATTTAACAGAGGCAGAGAAACTATCCTACGTAAAGGAAAGATTCAGCTGCTCAGGTGGTGAAGTTTTAGAGTCTGGAATGCTTCTCTGTTAAAGATAGTAATTACAATTGGAGGTATGCAAATAGATTGAAAAGGAATGTTAGGAAAAAGTCTGTTTCAGATTCTGGTTTGAATAAACACTTAAAAGCTTTATGTTTTCTGATCTTCTTCAGATTACATTTAAAAGATTAAGTAGAAGAATTCTGGGAGGAGAAAAGGAATTTGAGTTAGGAAACATGAAAGAACCCATTTGCACTCAATTTTAAATGTACTGTAATAGATCTAAAGAATCTCAGCATTTTAAGAAGCTAAATAAATCCTCAACTTACTTCTTTGCCACACGCAGGGATATTTCCTGCAATCCAGGAGCATTTGCAGAGTTGTAATCACATCTTCACCTCTGACTCCATAGGTGAGTCTAAGATTAGAGGAGGTAGCAAAAGTGAAAGAGAAGAACAGGCTCTCTGCTGTCTTCCGTGAACATTGAATGAAATCTCTGTCAGCTTTCAAACAGCCGCTGAAAAGGCCTAGGCAAGCATGATCTCTGTTTGAGCCAAAGATCTGGATAAAAAAGTAATAGTAATAAATTGTGAGATGCTCTCATGGGCAAATTGAAACGGCGTAGGAATAGCAGTCTTCCTCCTCACACAGGAGATGAGGGCAAAGAAAGGTAAAGCTTTTTTTTTTTCATGTGCAGACTGGAAGTAGGAGAAAATGATGTTTGTAGTATGATGCACCCACCCTGTCCCCGCTTGCAGCGAGGCTCCTTGACTTTAAACGATTGGATAACTAAACTATATTGTAGTCACATGAAGTGACTTGATAAGGGGTTTTATATTTCACTACTGAATATGAAACTAATGAATCCCAATACCCAACTTAATGTAGACTGTTGATTTCACATATGACTTTGTGTAGAAAAAAAAATCCTAACAACATGTATGGATGAAATAGTCATGATGAAATGATGAAATGCTGGTGTGATTAAGTTAAACCAATCACTGAGAACACACAAATAGCATGAGCAAACAGTCATGTTCTGGTGTTAACCTTATGGTATAATTTCTTTTTATAAGAATACTTCTCTGTTTTGAAGGCTTATTCTTTGGTGCTCAAGAAAATGCACTCCAATTATTTGACTGTAAATTTTTATTTTTTGAAATGCCATATATTGCTCACTGCCTGAAAGGCAAAAATAAAGCCCACCTAACTAATGACCAAGGAATAAGTTATGGCAGAAACAGCTTAGGACATATGAGCTTTCTACTAGAAAGGCCTTGGCACAAGCCCAAACAACAAGAATAAAAGCTTCTGAAAATATTTCATCTGCATGGCACCACATCTTTCTCCTATGCTCTATCCATTCATACAAGAAATATTAAACAGTTAGTGCTATTCCATGTTTCAACGGCTTTAAAATAACTTCCTGAATTATGTTCCACCAACATAACAAATCATGTTATCAATTAGCTTTTATAACAGAAATGACATTTCATAATATATTTGAGCATGAAAATAATTGGTCAGCTAAAATTTATGTAATCTAAAAAAAGTGCGGAGAAAAAAAGTCGTGTTGAATTTATTGATAATATTACAGGACAAGAATATAATTTGAGTACTCGGTAGCTATCCAAGAAAAGTGACAGAAGTGTGTGGTTGTAAATGGTCTGCAGGGAAGGGCTGCCATGAGGTAGCTAGAAAATGATAAAAAAAAAAAAAAGACAACCTCTTTCAGCAGTCCCTCGTGTGACTGCTCTGAAATCAAGCTGCCATAAGCAATGAATCAGAGGTTCCTCTAACACTTGCTGCTCTCCCGGTGAGCATAGCTGGCCCTCTCAGTAGATCCAGTCCCTGCTTCCCAATGGGAGGAGCAGAGCAGCTGACAGCTGGAATAGACTTGGTGCAAGGTTTCTGTAAGGATAAGTTCCAGTGGTTTGTGAAGCCCATTTGTCTGCACGTGAACACTAATTCCGTGCCGTGGTGCCCCTGTCTTTGCTCTGCCTGACCTCGAGCTGTATAATATAGGAAGCGTTTAGGAAGACATTTCTTTATCACTGAGTTATTTGTGTGATTGCTTTTTGCTGTATACTTCTGCCTGACACATGGTGGCAGAAGACCTTCAAGAAGAAACTGAAATTGAGATCACAACTGAGCTCTAGGAATACATTCTTTTGTATAACTGAACATTCCTGTCCTATTTTTTTTAATATTCTCGTGCATTAGAGTTGCCATTTGAAATTCTTTGGAAAAGCTACAAGTCAACAAAGATGAAAAACTCTTTCAGAAATTTTCGTTCTGTCTTAATTGACAGGTAAAATGCATCATTCCAGCTTTTTGATTCTTTCTAAGTATGAGCATATGTTTATAATATTCAATATTTTCACTTAACCTTTTCCACAACTTGTTTTTGTAAAGAAAGTAAAGATACTATCACAAAATTAATTTCTTATCAGAGTGGATAGTTCAGATTTCCATTTTATGGGGTGACACAACCCAGAAACAGTTCAAGAATCGGTCATAGCTTTCCTAGGCTATAAGAATCCTGAGATCATCTAAGAATAAGAACACTGAAATAATCTGTTAGGACCTTTATTTTCGTTATTATCATTATTTTACACAAATATATAACTGTGGAGGAGTTGCAAAGCAAAGTTGTTTGTTAGTATATTTTTCAGAAGTACAGCTTGTAGCTTTCTTGGACAATCCTAAATCTTATTAACTGCATTATGAAAACATTCTAATTTTATGGGTGTTTTTTTTATCTGTCTAATGTCCAACCATACACATTAATCAAATCACAGTGAGTGTCCACACTGCTAATCTCTACCTTTTTGTTGTCTTTGATGCCAAGACACTTGGTTTTCTGTCAGAGATCATGTTCTCTTCATTAGCACAAGGAAGGCATTATCACAGTCATCGGTCACTGAGGAAAAATTGGTCTCTCACTATAGGCAAGAAGTGTTCATTTTTAACACTCTCACCCTTAGTTTTGCACAGTGCTATGGAGGCACATTGGTTCAGGGCCAAGCTGGTGGGAGAGCTGATGATAGAAGCACAGCTAGAGCTGTAATCTGCAACATCCTGGAACGGGAAGGGAATGCATAAAAAAATGTTTGTGGTGAAAACATTTAATCTATTCAGAACAGACATCTTGACCTTCCTTCTAGTATTAACGAGCTTGTCCACTGAAGTTCTCTGTGTTCTTGCAGCAGCCAGAACAGACTGTTCTTCTACTGATATGAAAGGTAATTATTAATTACCTGTCAATGCATTGTCAGAGAATTAACTAAGAGCTTCTGCTAGAAGAAAAAAAAAGTGATGTGTTTCTAAAAATATTGGCAGTCTTCATTTTTTCTTGACTTATTTCTCTTGAAGTAGCTTACAGAATATAAGTGAGCATGAATTATGCTACAAATGAGGTTACACAGATGAGTATAATTATTTGGTTAATCCTAACAGTAGCAGATAAATTGCATATACAATGGACAGGATACTGACATAGTATTGAACAACATAAAGATGATTCCAGTTATGTTCACTAAATCAGAACCATGTTGTCACGAAGAACTGACACTAACACTGCACTAATAACTGCAAGGCGTTCACTGAGGACAGGTGAGCCCCAGTGGGGTTCATTTATCCCAAGACTGTGGGTGATTATCCTCCTTGGAGAGCTGTGAGTAGCCTCAGTGGACTCCTAAAGCTGGTTAGTTTACTAGAGGCCTTGCCTGCCTTTCTTCATCGTTGGGTATTTGTCTTTATGGCGATTAGCCTTAATTGCATAAAGTAGCATCACTTATAAATGCATTTCTGCTCAGAGCTGCAGCTCCAGAGTAGGCACTTGCTCAAATGGATGTGGGTAAAAATTTGATGGGGCAGAGTGGGAACAGATTTCTTCTGCTGAGGAATACCTACTATGGAGATACTCTGTCCTTGTGTTATTTCTGTTCTAAAACTATACTAATGAAATCTGAGCAATTATTGAAGATGACATACAGAATAGAAATTTTACAGCTTTTAAGTTGTACCAACATAACTTCTAGGTTTCGGTTCGTTTTTGGCACATGGTCTGTGTGGACATCGGATCATGAAGGGTAGCAGTATAGCAGTATTTCTTCTGTTAAGCCCCACTCCATTCCTGTGTCTTCAAAGATAGGGCAATGCAGGCCCCAGAGTGCATGTGAAGGTGCACTGGAGGGCCACAGTCCTGCTGAGGGCCAGGACACACAGCAGCCGACGCCAAGAAGTCCATAATCAGCTGTATGTATCAAGGGTGTATAGGCAGATTACCTTCCCACCGCAGAAGTAAAAGGTTTATGTTTTCTTGTTCCAGTGACATGGTTTGAGCAGTTCTTCTGCTATCAGTAAGAGGTGCTCATTATGCTTTTTGTGAAGGTCAAACCTGCTCAAGGGAGCTCTGTCTGTATGTTAGTCCTTTGTTTTACATATAATATGGCATGTTGTGACATTTATATTGTGTTTTTTGTTTTCTTTAGTTTTATTCCAGTAGAGGTCATTTGTATTTGCCCTGAATGACATTGACTTTATTCCACCTGAAAATATATATTTAGCATTTTTTGGGTATTAGTATTGCAAGCACTGACAGTAGAAACATAAATGGTATGTCTATTGAAATAAATTTGCAGCGGAGTCCTACAAGCCTCTCTGCTTCTTCATCAGTATGATTCAAGGGACATGGCCTACATCTGTACTCAATCAAACAGGGCTATGTTGGCCAATATAATCTAATTGTTTGACATTTTTACAGCAATTCATTGAGACTAAAGAGAGATGACTACATTAATATCTTGATGCAGCAGGATAATAACTGAGCTAAAAGTGATGTGCCAAATTACTGGAAAGCTCTTAAATTCTCTTACAGTTTTTAACTCTTTGTAACAAGGAAAAGGAAGGAGGCTTCAAGGTAACTGTAATAAAGGCAAAAGATAGCACAAGTTATAATATGAAGTGTAAAAATAAATTTTAATAGATGTCATAAATTTTCTAAGAATCATCTCTTCACTAATCATTTACAAATTATATTTCTCAATAATTGAGATGAGAATAATTGTTAATTTTCTCAGCTTTGTTTTCTTGTCTCTTTCTCACTGAAGTCAGATGTAAACAGAAAAGGTTTCAGCTGCTGAGTATCTCACTCACTAGACCATGAGCACCTTTGTCTGCCTGACCCGCCACCATGGGGACATTAAGATGGGAGTGATGGAAGGAGAGCGTCACAGAAACTCAGCACGTGTGTGAGTGTTGGCCCTGGACTGGCTGAGCCCATCTCCCTCGATCACCCTGCCTCTCTGAAGGAAGCGAAACCTCCTGCCTTCCACAGGTGTGTGTATGCTAAGAGAAGTTCCGTCTGAGTTGGTCACGACCCTGCAGATAAGAGCGACCTGCAGGGGGGAAAAAACAGGCCTGACTTTTTTGGTGATATGTTACTCAGGAAACAAGAAAGCTGGACCATAAAGCTGGAAACATGGAAAAACATGTTCATCAAGCTGGTTGTCTTTTTTCCTTTCAAAGCTGTTGGCAATAAAGACCGAGTGTGGGCAGTATAGTGGACAATGTCTAATTACTTGTAACATCATCAAATGCATTTTTCGACAAAACTCTGTAAATGAACTTGCAAGAATAACCTGATTATCGAAAGGTCCAAATGGATGAATGAGAATTTGGATAAACAAATGGATGACAAAATTCTATTCTTTGTTATTGGGAAGGTTCGTGATTTTGGTTAACTGCTTTTGACATTTTAAATTCCATTCTTCGAAACATCTCTGGACTAAAGGCTGCAGAAAATAGCTGGGATGTCCTCTTTAAACCTCCGCATAGTATGTCAGTGAAAATATTTCTGAATTATTTATCTTAAAGTGCTAAATACCTATTTCACCACACAAATTAAAACTTAAATTACTTGGACTTAGATAGCTGATTTTGAAATCTTTTTTGAAAGCTCTGTCCTTCTATACCAAAATTTATCCAAAATTAATTTTTATTTCTCAACATAATGCTTGAAAAACACATTTTTCACAAGAAAATACTGTGTCTAAACATAGATTAGCTCTTACGGCAAACATATTTTATATATTAATTTCCAAAAAGTAAAAGTACTATTGCCATTGTAAAAAAATAAAATGATGGATTACTGCTGACTTTTCTAAGCAAAAACACAAAGCAATTATCCCCTGATGCCATTGAAGATTTATAGGAAGGTCAGTTACTTTGTCTAGGCTGCATCATTAAAATGTAATAACAGATCACAAAACAGACAAAGGTTGTAGTGTTAGAATGCTATTTTTACAAAGCATATATAATGCTGTAATACATTTTCCTAGGACCATTGTTGGTGGCAAGAAAAAAAAAAAGGAAGGAGATGAGAGGCTCTTTATTAGCAAGCAGCCAAGAGTGAACACATCAATTTGGACAGCGTTCACTTTTGCCAGTCATGAAATCTTAAGGTCTTTAACGCTATGCATTGCATAACTTACTTTTTTGCACAAGGTAAAATGAACGTGCCAATGTTCTTACCAAGTAATCAATGGTCTTCAGTCAAATCTCTTTTAAAAATTTAAAAGAGGCAGCACTCTCTTTTTGGCTTGTAATTCTGAAAATTATTTTGTGTTAAATTCAAAGATTTAACAATCTGTTGCTAGGAAGTCAGTGTTAGTCTGTATCAGGACAAATATTATTATTTAGTTGGATTAGTATCACTGTGTCAAGATAATTATGTGCTTTAAAAAGTGCTGGCAATCAGTAAAAAAAAGGACAACCAAAAAACCCTCCCATTGATCCTATCCTTTGATCCTAATTGATCCTAATGCTCAAGGATCATTCAGCAGTTATGCAAGACTTTTCTTATGTCAAGAAGCAATATCATATTCAATAAAATGATTCCATCAGTAATTATTGGAATACTCATGTTAATAATAAATAATAATAAATAATAATAAACCAAACAAAATCTGGCCCTAATTAGAAAGTACTTATGAGGAGCAGCTGTGGACAATGAGAACTGCTGCCCCTATGGGTTTTATCAGAGTAATTGATTAGTGGTTGCTCAGTATAAGCTCTGTCTGATGGAAAGAAAACATTTGTGATGCCTCTGTGGTGCTATTAAGACTAATTAATTCCATCCTCAAATTAAATGAAGATTAACTATATGCTAATGTTAATTTCTTATTTCTCTAGAAGTGCTAATTTTCATATCAGTCTGTTGCAGCCTACATTTTTATGTTTGTTTGCTGCATATCAGACTGTTTGCCTAACAGAGTGGCAAGATGATGCAAGACAACCATGAAGGTAGCGGCCTGATGCTTGAGGGGCCCAGCCCAGGTGCTCGCACTGGTGGTGGGGCTGTGAGCTACGTGTAGAGCTGCACACAGGCTGTTTCTGCATGAGCTCTGGCCATGGGACAGAGCTCCAAACAAGGAACACGGCTTTGGGTGATGAACCTCCATGTCTCAGGTAGATCCTGCTCTGGCATTTTGCAGTATATCTAATCACATGAAGAACAGTTGAAAATAAGCCAGTGCTATATCTAGCCTTATGTCACCGCTCGCTCCCAACAGTTGGAGCCCTTGCTCCAACTGCAGAATGAATCCTTGCTTTTCTCTGTTTTCTCTCATGTGCTCCTTCAGCTCCCAAATATCTCCTCAGTTCCTTTGTTGACAATACAAAGCCCAACTATCCATACTTCATTGTACATTTGCTTTAGTATGTCTTTTCTGGTGGTGCTGATTACATCCTCCATCCTGGTATTTTTCTTGCTTTCTAGCAGGCTTCTTCATAATGGGCTATCTTCCTCTGTGTCCCTTCTGATACAGAGCATACTGCAACTGTCGTTGAGTGCACTGTCACATCTGTCATCAGTGATTATTTTCTGTATGTCTCAATACTCCTACTGGACCTTTAATAATTGAGCAGAACAGCGAAAGAACCGTTGAGTACGAACAGTGAGGAGCTGATTGACACTCCTGTTTGTTTGTGAAACTAGCACTTTAGCTGGGATCTCTCAGCACATTAATGACACCTGGCAAATGGAGACGAATTGAAGCCCCTAAGAATGGATAAGAAAACAGGTGTTACAGGTTTTCTTTCCACATTTTTTCGTTTTCTTCCAACTTTAGTATTTAAAAATTAATAATTAGTAAATTAAATATTTGAAAAGACAGGAAATGTTGCAGTCTCACAAAAAGCTTTTCAAAAATCTTTTAAGTGAACTGATTAGAATTATATCTGAACTATGTACAGATAGTACATAGTTCAGATGTAGGAACTACATAGGAATCATTTTTTCCTATGGGAAAAATGTATAGGGGTATTTGTTTTCACATTGGAAACAAAAAAAAGTCATATGAGCCCCTTGCACTATGGAAGCACCTAGGGGCCTGCCCAGAGGCTGCGGGAGGAACGGCTCCATGGGCTCCTAAACCAGCCCTGCCCTTTCTTTTTAGTACTTGCCTCTGAGCAGCTAAGAAGGACAAATAGAGAGCTTGGCTCTTCGGCGCATTACCTCCCACAGGTTTGGTCATTCTAACGACAACTGCTTTGTTCCTAGGGTTGTATTTGTCATTGCAAAAAAGACAAAGATGTATGTTAGAAATCAGATTAAGGTTATCCCTCACCCACTATAACATCATGATACAGGGACACATTTTGAGTATATAAAATTTACTTATAAAAGCTGAATTACAAATGCAGTAGAAAAAAAGAGACCTTCTCAAATAATCACTTCATGATAAGAGACTTGGACTGAATATAGCCAGTGATCAGGTGGTGAAACTTAATTCAAATAGTTATTTTCCAGGTTTTTCCATTAATTCTTTACATGGGCATTTTATTTTGATGTTGCTTTAATTTTGATTGCTTTATTTTGAAATGCAGTGATGTACTCCATATATCCTCTGATTCTTAGGAG
This sequence comes from Nothura maculosa, assembly GCA_032353885.1. Classification (NCBI taxonomy): domain Eukaryota; kingdom Metazoa; phylum Chordata; class Aves; order Tinamiformes; family Tinamidae; genus Nothura; species Nothura maculosa. The sequence goes on from JAUBOD010000059.1 coordinate 3,292,854, forward strand.
ATAAAATACTTCTGTCACTTTTAATTGAACACTAACACTTCTGCCAATTTCTCATGATTTAATGCACCTATTACCATTAACATGTGATTAACCTAGGTCAACACAGGCATGAAAGAAAATATGAGTCATAAATGCATTTTTTGCTTTTGAATCATACCTAGATTTTAATAAGCTAATGAACAAAATTTGTACTTCTACTTTAGTAGAAAATAGAGATTCAACACCTTATCCTATCTGCCTCACTGTATTTCCAGAGGTTTTGATTTCAAAAATATCTATGTTTACATATACATCTATTCACTTATTTGAGTCAGATCCCACAAAATTAATTGTGAAGAGCAGGAATCTGTGAAAGAAGAATGAGGATTTCAGAATGGAGGTCACAGTTTGGATTTAAGATTGAGCACTTTAGAAGTGCAAGCTCAATGAGGCCAAATTTATAATGTAAAAGGCAATGCCTCCTTAAATGTTGAGGCATTAAATAAAGGCTTACATTCCCTTGCAGTGAATTAGGTGTATAGCTCATGATCTTAGAATCATAGAATGCTTAAGGTTGGAAGGGACCTCAGAGGTCATCTAGTCCAACCCCCCTGCACACGCAGGGTCAC
>JAUBOD010000059.1:3331179-3391401 GCA_032353885.1 Nothura maculosa
ATATAATATAATATAATATAATATAATATAATATAATATAATATAATATAATATAATAGCAAAGCACATTATTCTCTCTGGGTCCTGGTCAATACAGAGGGAGGCTCTCTGTGGATGGACGTGCTGGTGGACGGTGGACAGACACCTTTGGAGTTAAGACATCCCATGCCAAGGGCTCATACAATTTCATTACAGTGCTTCAGGATTTCTACTTCTTTCAACAACACTTATTCTAGCTGCTTTTTCACTTTATTTCACAGTTGCACCCATTTTATCTAACCAAAAGGATTACTACCAAGAAGGTTTTCTGAAGAAAACTTCCAGATGGTAGTAATTAGAGAAATGCAATTAATATAATGTGAAGTGTTGTCGAAATTTAACCAAACACTTAACTAACTTCGTTAAAGAGCAGGTTTTTGAGTAAACCACAGCTCCTTGAGGTAATACGGAGAGGAGCTTCTTGGCAGTTGTGTGGGGAGAACAAAGCACTCAGCCTGTCGGCAGCGCCGCTCCACGGCCTCGCTGACAGGTGCTGTCGCACAGGGCTGGGCACCTTGCAGAAATACTCACTGCGGGGCGAAAAGTCTCCCAACATCATAAACCATCCTGTCAATGGTGTCATAACTCGAAACACGAGCTGACAATACAAGGTCCTGTATAAACGTCTCCACAACTGGCATTTTCGGGTGGGTAAAAACGCTCCTGGAGAATCCCCTTGGACAAGAAGGGACAGGAAGCGCTGCCGAGGTGAGCAGCTACTCACTGTCCTCTTTTACTCCTCTGACCTCTTCCATTCTTGACTATTAGATGTCCCCTTATTTTATGTTGCTGTATCTGATGGGGCAGAGTTACAAAGCACTCTGCAGTATTTTAACATTTTGAAAGAAAATGCTGAACTGATCTACACATAAGTCCAATATATTTTTAAATTGTCCAAGATGTTTTTGCAACAAGGAAGGACGGGAAGTTGAGGCTGCTTGTTCAAGCTTTGGTCCTTTGAAAGCTGTAAGGACAGAGGTGTAGATATAACTATCTTGGTATTTTTAACCTGCTCAGCATTAATGTGACCTGGGACAACAGCACGATCTCAGCAAATGTCACCCAACCAGTCAAAGCAGGACCCCTGAGAAACAGCATATGCCAGGGTGGGGTTTTGACAGCTTTCAGATCATTAGTTTCTTCCTCCACATTGAATCCTCACCTTATCCTGAATGGCAAAGGGCGATGTGGGTGCCACCGCTTGGCTCCCTGCAGGTGACCTCGCGGCACCCACACCGCCTTGCTCGCCGCAGCGCCGCACAGCCCGGCCACGGAACACGCTGCTCTCGGCCGGCGCTCGCAGCACAGCAGAGGTGCAGGGCTCTGCGCACTACGTGGCACCATGCGCAGCTCGCTGCAGCTGAACCAGGAGGGCAGAGCCCTGCACAGCCCGGCCACGGGACACGCTGCTCTCGGCCGGCGCTCGCAGCACAGCAGAGGTGCAGGGCTCTGCGCGCCACGCGGCACCACGCGCAGCTCGCTGCAGCCGAACCAGGACGGCAAACAGCCTCGCACACACGGCAGCTAATGTGTAATGTGTTAAGCAGCTGTGACTTGCAAAGGCGACACCAACACCATGATGATGGCACCGAGAGCCAGAGTTAAAGGTGACAGGAAGGAGAGGGTCACTGGGCAGGCCAGCAGCCGGGGCAGGAGGGTGACCAGGGCTGGAGCTGCAGCCCCGCACCCAGCAACACGGTGCTCTCCTCCTGCTTCTCCCAGCACGCTTGCCATGGGCATGTTGCTTCCCAGCTCAACAGCCTTATCTGTACAGTCACCATGCCCTAGCATGTGCCGGTGGTATGCTTCAGTGTTAACACTGCCACATCATCAGGTTACCTCTGTGGTAAAAAGAGAAAGAAATCCAGAGCTCCTTTTTCTCCCATTGAGTAATAACTAGCTTTTTATTTTCACCTGAGACGCTCCCAAAACAAGAACCCCCTGTTACCAATGGGAAGCTTCCTACTGCCATCCACGGGCTATGCTACGAACCAAGCTAGTTCTGCACCACAAAGGCCTGTCTTATCAGCACCCTTTGCGAGGCATTCGGCCCATGACACGTGAAGAAAAAAGGGGCTGTCCAGGGCTGCTAGTGCCCCAGCAAACACATGAAGAGCCAGGCGCCCTATTGCTGCAGTAGCAGCGCAACGAGCAGCGCCTGGGCTCCCGCAACGGGCAGCGCGGGCTGCTGCTGCGTGAGCACGCGGGGCTGCGCGGCCCTTCTGCAAATGTGCCTGGCTTAGCGCAAGCGGCTTTTGTGGCTGCAATTTTGCAAACTCTGGAAGAGGAAGAGAAAAATACTGCAAAGGTGAAACAGCAGGTGGGAGAGGACTATGGCTCCAAACTACCAGGCTTTCCAAAGACCTTAGCATGATATTTTTGCAGGAAAAAGCATACTGCCAAAGGCCTATTTGACACTAAAAATTACAACCATTTGAGATTTCTTTTAATTGTAGCATAGTTTGCATTCCCCAGCTTAGATGTGACCTGCAACAACACTCAGTCCCTGAAACATCTTTGCTCCTCTGAGCTCCCTCTCTTCTTCTGTCTGCAGGTCCTCAGAACAAGTAGAACTGCTGTCTGATTCTACTCCCTTCCCCACACACTCTGTTCTAACAAGGCTAAGGAATTTCCAGGTTTTTAATAATTTTTCATATACTTGGTGCCCAGCCTCCCTTGGGAGACCTGCAAGAACCATTGGGGTGACCCTTCAGGACTCAGGAAGTAGGTGAGTCGCTGCAGCAGGTGAACCCTGTTCATTTCATGGGCACCATTTTGCAGATTCTGGTGGTAGATGCCCCAAAACACACAGGCCATTTGCTGAGAACATTGGCAAGCAGGGTCAGCCCACCAAGAGGTAAACCAGAACCTTGTCTTGTGGCTTCACACAAAAGGGCAGCTCTGGAAACACACAGGATGCACCAAGGAGGCTTGCAACAGAAGACAAAGCTGCTCTCTGAATCACTGCTGCGGAAGGGGAAAAATTAACAAGTGTATTTCATGACAACCTTGCTTCAATGCAGGACCAACTAGCACCATTTAGACCGGAAAAACATAGATATCCTTGTGCAACCCATCAGAATGAAAGGAGGTCATGGGACAAAACATGAGGGCAGTGGAAAAATAAAGATTACGCAGTAAGCAGGACTCTGCAGGAGCGGAGGAGCCGGAGGGAGCAGGGAGCTCCGGCGGGAGGGAGGTGTCAAGCCGAGATGTTATCAGCCGAGGGTCTGCTCGCGCACAGGGTGTCTACGGCGCAAACACATGTCCACCAGTAAATTACATGACAGCCTAATGCAACAACAAACAAGAACAGGTCACTTTAAGAGAATGATTAATGCGGGAGATTGCTGTGCACGCACACTTATCTGGGAGCAAACCTTGTCGCTGGGCGTGAACCCTTGCTAAAGTCAGCGCCTATCTCTGCTGCGCTGCAGCTACAAGAATAATTAAAATAATTAATGGGGAGCGGTGATAAGGCTAACAATTGCCCACCTGTATACTGACCGACCGCAGCATTGCTGCCTCTTTTCTCACACCTCCTGCCCTTGTGGCGACTGCTCCTTGCCACCACCGGCCGTGCTCCCTCAGCCCCAAACGCCAAATTACTGAGTCTCCAGGGGCCAAGGCTGCTGAGGGCCATCTTAGATTGCAAAGGGTAGTGAGAGGCCAGGATGTGGCTCCACACTCCTGATTTTTTTTCCATATTTTATATATATATTTTTTATTTCCTAGGCTTTTCCTGGTTCAAACCAGGTTCTGAGGTTATATTAACTTAACTAAACTGTGCTTTCATGCTGTTTTCCATGATGCCAACTCAAACCTCCTCCTCAAAGCAGGTTTGAGGAAAGGAATACCCTCACCTGGAGAATCCTGAAGCAGCAGGATTTGCATCAACATGTTACGGTATAATAGAAAGAAATGTAATGGAAAATCAAAATCAAAATTTTACTTTTAAGAACCACTAGCATGGTAACGGGAAAGAAATTAAAGAAAGGTGTCGTATAAAATCAAGTCCTGAAAAGCTCATATTGAAATGCATGACACAAAAGCAGCTGAAAATCTGCAAAGACCTCCCGTTTTTGCTCTGACTTCTAAATAAGGATTCCTAAGATACTTTTTATCTCCTACAAGTGATGAGTGTTCACACTGAATACTAGATCTAATTTTTCACTTATCTGGAAAGGGAAGGTAGTGAACTATAGGAAAGAATACCATATTTTATGTAAAAACATGTTAAAATATGATTTTTGCTTTGCTTTGCTCACTTACTAATCTCTCCCGTTACAATTTCCCTAAGCCCTAGAAAGCAGGGGGAGTTGCGCGTACCTATCCGTAAAGCCTAGTGGAAAGCCTAGCTTCCCTGACAGGTCGGGGTGCAGAGGAATTTTTGTCACCACGCCGAGAGGCCCCGGCGGTGCCGGTGCCGGAGCGGGCCCGCTGGCCGCCCTCGCGGTGCCGGCGGCGCTCGCGGGGAGAAGCCAAATTCAGCAGGTCGGTGTGCGGTGCCCGGCACCCTGCACAGGAACCTCGCGCTGCACCCGCACCCAGGCAGGCTCATTTAGAGCACAAAGATAGAAACCTCCTTGATAAAAAGTCTTGCTAGTGCAAAAATATATGTCTACATAACTGGCATGGCTTTTCTTAAAATTAAGAATATGGGATGGACAAGCTAATTGCAAAAGATACAGATGTAACAATATCATGTATAATTAAGACACAGAAAGATACAATAATGTCCTTTCCATTATGACTATTTAAACAGGAGACACATTTCCATTTTGAAATGCAAGCTTAGTCTATAACTGCAAGTGTACTAGACACCTCAAGTAATAAAAGCTTTCCAGAAGAGCGATATGTTTACCCTAACTTTCATAACCGGAAACTCACATTTAAAATGAAATTTTTGAGACACTTCTATAGCCAGACCTGAGGCCCCCTCCACAGCTGCTCAGGGACAAACCACAACACTTCAGGCCTTGGTTCCTTGCTGAGGTTGTCCATGCAAGTGCTGCTCATCACTAACTGCACTTTGGAGCCAGGAACGTGACCTGCTGCAGGAAGCGGCCGCTACACACGCAGCGCCCGCCCCTCTCTGGTTAAAAACACAAAATCAGCTATCACTGCAGATGCAGCAAATACGGCTTATATTAATCTCATATTTACAAAAAGTATAGCAAAGCAGCCAAATCAGGATAAACTACTGATCTATTTTCCATGGGAGAAGGAAAAATGAGGGGAAAATGGAGAAAAAAAACAGCCAGTAAATTAGATCAAAACAGGCCATATTTTTCATTTCTTTCTTGGTTGAGTGAAAAGGGTCTAAGGAAAATAAAAAATATGTTACATTAAAGACATTGCTTTCTGCCTAGTCAAAGAATCTGTTTTAACAGCTATAGTGCATTAAAGCCTGTATTTCAAAAAGATTAAAAATAAACCTTGCTGTTTCATGCAGGAACATCAAGGTGCTCCGCTTCATGAATGTCACTGCCCTGTAAGAAGGCAAATGATAGTGATTCCCATTCCCCATCACTTCTCCTTAGGGAAAGCTTCTCCTGACTCAGTGACAATGCAAGGACTATGGACCTGGGGGCATGAGACTCCCATCAGAGGATTCAGAATGAAATCAGGCCTGGGGCTTGGTGGTCATTGGTGCTGGAGAGGGGCTGCACGTGGCTCCTGCAACCTCGTCCCTTTCCTGACCACGGCCCAAGAGCAGGAGCAGGTCCCTGGTGAGGGCCGTGCTCAGGTGCTGGCTCCCACCTGGACACTGGGATCATTGTTCTGCAAGTTGGAGCAACTTCATGTCTAACACTGGTGGTATGCAGGAAATCATGAGGACATGCGCCAAATCTGGCTTTGGCTTTGCAAGGAATCAAAAATAAGTAACCAAAGCAGCAGAGAAGTGCATGTGGGCAACGACCTAGCTCCTGTTACAGGGAATTTGGTCATCAATGTCCTTGTACCAGGAAGACAAAGTCAAAATCTGGGTTACATCTGCGGCCTCAACTCTCACAGGGATTTAGGGGATGCAACACTTTCACCTTTCTTGCAGGTTTTACTGCAGTTTCATCTCCAGCGTAGCACTTTATTTACTATTTTTCTAGTAGATATAATAGGTTAACATGTTAATGGGGTCAGAACACCCCACTTGGATGTTAATACTGTGTGTCAGGGACACCAAGACAGCAGAGAGTATAAATGTGAGTGACCAATATTTTAATTCAGCTCCTCTTGCTCTGTTAATTTGCTCCTCCCCTTCCATTCCCCTGGAACACATTAACTCCAGCTGCTGTTTCAATAGCGCTTTGATGGTTCTTAGTTATAGCTCTGACAAGCTCTGTTATTTACTTCCAATTTAACTTCTAATTCCTTTGTCTGTCACCTTCCATTTCCCACCACGGCTTCATCTCCTCGTACAGTCTCCCATTAAGCCACCTCCGAGCTCCCACTGGCCACGGGAGAACCGCTGCATCGCAGCCTGCTGGGGACTCCTCCGTGCTTGAGCCTCCAGCGCCCAAAGCACAAAGCGAAGCCCGCTACACACTCAACGCTTCTTTTCTTTGTCCCAAAAGCAAATCCTTTATAATCTGTAATCATAATTTTCATTGGTCTTTCCTTCTAATAGTCAAGATTAAAGAAAATCAAGCTGAAATTCCAGATATGCCAACAAGTGGCACATATGCACAGTGACTACCAGAGGGCCGGTACCTGCAGATCCCCGCCGTGTCTCAGAGATGCGGAGCAGCATCCCATCACCCTCCTCTTGGATCGGCAGGAGGCAGAACACAGCACTTTCCTCCCAGAGTCCTGCTTCAACCAGGGCAGGGGGAGGCACACTACTCGCCACACTCCACGTCCAGTGGCTATCTCACACTTCCTGCAGCTTCATGCCGCTCTCCTGCTGTGTCCCATCCACCTCATCCAGCCCTTCCTCTTCCCCAGCGTGGCTCACACAACCGGCAGAAGTTTTCCTCTTCTGTGAGTCCTGCTCTCCCTGCTTGGAGACCCAGCCTGGCTCCCAGGCTTCCTTTCACTGCCCCCCAGCTATGCCTTTCTCCTGCATGTCTCTCTCCATCTCCTCACAATTTTTAGTTTCTACCAATACCCCACTTTTCTGCCCAGATCCTTACCGTGGATCTTAGCGCCTGTCCACCTGCCTATGTGGCTCCTCATCCATTTAGTCACAGATCCTCTGTTCCAGCTCTTGATGGACCTCTTTTCCTAATTCTTGTTCACATTTTGCAATCACCTTCTTTCCAGCTCCCATTTTTCTTATCCCAATCCTCTATCCCAGCCAATTTCTGCAGTAGTCTCCTTGCTCAACGAACATCAGTTTAAGCAGTATCAAGAAACTGTCCTCCCTCATACAGCTGCAATTGCTCTACTCCTTTCCATGCTTGTTATTTTGCCATTCTACTAGATACGACTTTCCACGTGGTTCTGTTTTTGATCAGTCTGTTTCATGCATGCAGGTTTCCTCTGCCTGCTCCAGCTACAAGCACAGGAGAAGGTGGCTCCTTTTACTTGCCCACAGCCTCACAGGGGTTGCCCCAAGCAGCTTCAAGTGCGCCCTGCATTGTGTCCATTCTAGCTGTAATCTGCAAGAAACTTGGTCACTAAAATAATAACAGAAATCTCTATGGAGATCTGCACCTATTTGTGCGTGACTTGGGCAAAAGTTCTCATAATAACAGAGAGGGCAAAAGTATGAACTTTGACCCAAACACTACTAACACCTTGCTCTGGGGCAAAGAAGCTTCATGTATCCACAGGACAACTACTTTTTTCTTTTCCTTTTTCTTTTTTCCCTGGGTTGTTCTGGATGCAAGATTTGCTTCTTCCACTTGCACTTATTTTTTTGCAAACTGATGCATTAGTCTGATTGAATTTTTCCAAAAATTTGCATTATTAGGCAGGAAAATCTAAGGTCACATGGTTAAGGTTGGCAAAGCTATACATATGACAAACTTGGTGGGATTCACTGGCAGAGTATTTCCAGCAAAAAATCCACCTCTCACCTCCTTTTCCCCCACCACGTATGTAACCAGTGAAATACACTCAGAGAAGAACACACTGCCCGTCTTATGCTATCACGCTCAATCAATAAGAACAATCTAGAGCACGGTAGCCTCTCCATGCATACTGCCTGTGTCCCGAGGGATCAATATAATCAGCATCGCAGCTGGCTGGTGAGAAATAATGAGATTATGATAACAAAAGGCAAGCCTTCCAAAATTTTTCCCAGTGTATGCCAAAACATCACACTTTTCTTTCTGTTGCTAAAGGACAACATATCAAGATTGAAGAATATTGTATCTCATTTAGCAGATATCTATATACATAGATACAATTAGACATAAATATATACATACAAAAATGTCTTTTGCATGGTTTCTTGTAACTTTACATTAACTTTCTTTGCAAATACAGTATTTCTTTCCCTCAAAGCAACTATGAGATGTGACTCCTTGCTTCTTGGAAGGTGCACGTACATATTTAGAAATCTGACAATTTTCCTAGACTTCTTCCAAGTAGATTATAATATACAAAAACCTTGGTTTTGTTAAGTGTCTGTCTATTCATGGCTAAATTTCAGCTAAGGAGATCTATCAGTTTAAAATCATGTATGTGCATTTAAAAAGCCAAATTATTCTAATAGTCTTATGCTATATAACATGTTTACTAAAGGAAAAACTAAAGTAGAAGCTACATTCTTGTCCTCTTTCTTGTTATTTCTCTTGATCCACTTTGAGCAATGGCACATGGCCCTGCATTCCCGCTCCTGCGAGTCTCTCTCTCTGAGTCTCACTTTCTAGGCATTTTTCAACAAACTGATGCAAAGACTCACTTTGTAAGGAAGTATTTTAATAGGGTTTAGTGCATAGGAGTAGCCATAATGAAGGGAGCGAAGACCGTGATCATTTCTACAACACATATACGGATACCCAGATTTTACCTGCAGTGATTATATAGCATTATATTTTAGCAATATAAGTAAATATATGTATTATGTATGAATCTTACCTGGGAGGAAACGAGATGTCCAGTTCATACAATCTGTCTTTAAAGACTGACAGCTCTCTGTCAAATTCTAAAAGCTATAAAAAAAACAGAAATAGAAGTATTCACTCTTTAATGTTAAAATAATCTAAAAATACTAAACCATTAGAGATTAAGTAAACAAAGATTACGATTATGTCGCTTGAAGTGTATCCTGTATATATGGATTTTTAGAACACAGCGCAAAACTATTCTGATAAATAAACAGTTCAAGGTGGCTAAATTTCTTCCCATTTTAGTAGCAATCTTTTCGAAGATAAACCAGAAGTACGGCAAATTGACCTGCTAACCAGCCCACAAAAAAGTCAGCAGAAATATCACATTACTTCATATTATCTTTAGCCCTGATAAGCAGGTACAATAAACATGGGGATGTGCAAATCACTCTTCCTGAGCAAAGACAAGCAGTGTTTTCGTACACCTATTTTGGGTGGTGCAGGTCTGATAGCAGGAGAAGAGATACGTGGCCATGGTGGAACGTGCTCACAGGCAGCAGCCAAGGCAGAGTCCCACCAGCAGATGTCAAACAGAGATGCTCTAGGTTTAGCTCCGCGGATAAATATTAGCTCTTGCCAAATTCACTCTCCCTCCACAAAGAATATGAATCTCACAGACGCGTGTGCACACAGCCAGCGGTTAGAGCGCCCATGGAGGCGGCGGGCGCCCTGAGGGAGCGCGGCCGGGCCGCGCTGGGCCTCAGGGACCATGATCCCCACGGGGCCGTGCGCGCTGGGGCCGCCCCGCATCCCGCGCCATTCCCGCTGTCCATCAATCACCCGCCGCCTCACAGCTGTGCCCACACTGCTGCAGGATGGCAGAGGTGCCCCGAGAAATCAGACCGTGTCCCTCTTCCCCTCCACCACCTCGTAAATCATTCCTGAAATGTGCAATTAGCAGCTGCTTGTACACATTAATTACCGGTGTGAAAAGCAGCTACCTGAACCACCTGCACCGCTGCTCCAGCCGGGCTGCCCGGCTGCGCCTCCTCGGCCTGCGGCAGCTCTCACCAGCTCCCGACGCCGGCCGGGACGCACTCCACACCCTCGGTCACTGCAGCACTTTGCACACAATAATACTGGTTAATAATATTAATTTAATAATATTAAAAATCTGATAAAATAGCCAAATGTAAGACGCTTGTAAAAAAATGCTCATAAAAATCTGTGGAAATCCTAAAAAAATGTATGTTCAGACCAGCCATTACTGTTACATAAGTAATCTTAAAGGCTTCACAACATATCTACATTTCGGGAAAAAATGATTCATTACGCCTGTGTTTTCTGGCTGTGATTCTGTGTTTAGGTATGCGCAGAGAGCTGTGTAGACTTTATACATATATATGAACTGGCTACGAAAACAAATGTCACCATCCTTTTCCAAATATCTCCACCATTAGAAGTATTAGTGGCTCAGCAGGAACCTAGCACAGAAAAAAAAAATCTAGCATGACAGTATTTTTTTTCTTTGAAATAGATGACTTCTTAATGCAACTCCTTCTTTTTTCCCTTACTCTTACCAAGTAAAAATGTCAGTGTAAGGGAGTGGAAGCCTCAGAAAAGGGCCATTTCTGATGCGCAAAGCTGCGGGCACGGAGCAGAACAATGCTTCCCAGAACACAATGGTATGAACTGCTCATGAGAAGCTGGAGATGTTCAATAGATGCATTGTCCTCTTGCTAACTCAACAGTCCAAAATTTCCTTCATTCAAACTGTTCTCAATCCAAATCGTTAGAATACCTGGAAACTAAAAGAAGGATGAAGACTAAAGATTAAAGGTGTTTAGAGGACCAAGTACTCAGGTGTGCAGGCTACAGTCCTCCTATCACCGCTGTTTTTATTTGCGCGCGTTGGATGCTCGGCTGTGTCCTCTGCTATGCAGATGAGCTGCTGACACTGGTGACAGAGGTGACACACAATAGGAACAGGGCGGCACTGTGTGCTGCATTGTCTGCAAGTCCCCAAGCTTCTCCAGATTCTGAGTTAGCTCTGAACCCGCGATGACAACGCCAAAAACTCAGGACAACACGGGTGAATGCAAGACCCTGTCTTTTCAGTTTTCTTATTATCTTTTAATGAGCACTCAAGCCTGTAACCTCAAAATGCAAAGTTATCAGTGCAAAGCTGAGGATTTCCTGAGTCCTTGTCATAACTGGGTGCTAATACTGTAAAACTCTGCCTGCCAACCCTGGTGCAGGACTGGGACCTGCTGCAGGTACCGCTTCCCTTCATATTCTCTGTCTGCATTATGGGAGCTACAGGGGAGGCAGATTTCCTTGGCATTGCAGCATTAGCTTTATTTAGCAAATAAAATTTAATATAGACCCATTCAGTATCAGCATATACAGGGTAATGTCATTGTTTTTAATATTAAGCACATTCTATTCATGTCAATTTTCAAGACAACTTCTCAGTTATTTACATACTGTATACTAAACATCAGCATGAATAATATCATTGCCTCTTCCCTCTAAATGCCTCTTCCCTCTAAATGACATGGAAACGACAAAGAAATTCATTTCAAAGCCTAAAAAAATCAATGTATTGTTCCTTTTAATTTTACTCATTATATGATCATCCTTAGGAACCAAACCTTTAGCATGTCACGATGCACTTGGATAACTCTAGCAATTGCACAGAGATTTTTAAAATGCTGTAGCTGAAAGTTAACGTGAGATCTATATGCCACAGGCAGTTCAGATGAGGGTTTTTTTCCCAAACTATCTCACCAATGCATTTAGAAGTAAAATACCGTACGGATAATATAAGGCCTAGGTTTTATCTAGGCTAGTATCTCTGAGTTACTGGTATTTTATCAAGGAATTTTCTCTGTCTCTGAGTGAGAATTTACTGCTTATCAATGAGTTTTTTTGCACTGAGGACTTGGCATTGGAGGGTGATGGCATTTGCAACAGAGGATGTCCCAGGGTTGCTGCACAGGTCAGCTGCAGCACCTACATCTTCTTAGGCGCTTATGGAAACCAGTGTTTTTCCATCTGCCCACAGAAGCTGCTGAAAGAGGGTTTTCCCTTCCTTTTCCTTTCAAACCCAAACTGTTACGGAACATCTATTTACATGAAAAGGTGGAGGAGAACAGGAGAAGCGTTGCAGCATGCAGTGCTCATATACCACCAAGCAAGAAGAACGTAATGAAGGTTCTGGCCAAAGGTAACACTTGAATAACACATTTGGCTCTTATTTAGCTTGTCAGTAATCAGAGGATTATAACAGAGTTTAGACAGTTGTAGAAATCAAGGTAACTCTGCTCTCTCCAGTTTAAAGCAAGGAGGCGCCCTGGAAAGGTCACTGTCCATCAGCAGGCTGCAACGAGCTGCTGCGGCTGAAAGTGCCACAGGATGAACCCGCTAAAACGGGGAGACTTAATTCGGTCACTGGACTAGAACAATGGCAATTACTCATCAAGACCTGCAGAGCAAAGTGGGAGCATCGTTAGAGCAGAAGGTGACATTAGCAGCATTCATCAAACCCATCTGCAGGACCCACTTGGGAATTCACAGCTGTGAAAGGGAAATGAAGTTTCGGGCCAAAAAAGGCGATGAGCATGCAGGAATGACCTTAGAGAATTAACGTATGTGGGCATGGACCAATGTAGCCTCCTCTGCCACTCTAGTGTAGCACACAGTTTTTTTTCAAAAGACTTTGGAAATACAGCAATTTTATCCATTTTTTTCCAGTGAAAGAACAAAATATTCAGAAACTGATTCAGCAGTGCACTGACTTCACAGAAAAGAGTCTGTGGAAATGCTCATTGCTCCCACTTCTCTATCAAAACGTCATACACTAGTCAGCTCTGATCTTATTTTAAAATTTCTCTTCTCTAGTTAAGATTTTGTAAAATTATTCATTCCTATCCACTCCTCAACTTGCATTTTCTTTTCCTCATGCTGCCATTCACTAAAATGTACAGTTTAACAGGAAAAAGCAAACATTATTAAACACAAATTAACCATTTATACAACTTTTGCAATTATTATATTTCTGCATACTTCTGAGAATTCCTGAGGGACAGTGTCATCAAATCACATTGCATCCATGCAAGGTGTGCTGGGGACGACGCACCCCGGATCTGCAGAATGCAGCAGGCAAGCTGGAAGATATCTTGGGATCTTTTCATTATTTTTAACAATCTCTCTCAGAATTCCCTTGTAATTTAGAAGTAATTAATACTCACATATGTCCTAGATTCTCCCTGGCTAGATGCTTGTACCTTCACTTTTGACTTCTGAAAGCTTGTTTCTGGGCAAAATTACCCTTTCAAAAAGCTTACAGGACTAGATGATTTAGCACCACTGCATTTTTTTGAAGGAACTATACTACACTCTATTACATATATGCATTATAAACTGTGCTCAGCGGCTGATAATTAGCTCATTCCAAGTGGTAAGAATGGCTGAGCGGATGCTAACTCTAAAAACAAAATGATTTTAATTAGGAACATCCTACTTGTGACAGATTTACTGGATTAGTTTATCAAACTTCAGATGTCTGTCAGTACAGAGCATAACATGAATTTGTACCATCAGGAAATTAATATCATAGGATGTATTGTACTGTCAAATTGCAGGTCTGTGGGCAGCAATGTGACAAAATTGTAGAAATATGAATAATGCATTTTTAACATCACTTGCCCAGTGATGAAATCAGACCTTTCCTGAAGATTAAAAAGGATATCTGTGTTTCTGTCTTGGTCAAGCCCCGTTGCGGGCTGAGGCGCTCCAGCCTCAAGGCAGGGTGTGTGTGTGGGGCCGCAGGCAGGGCCTGCCATGAGATCTTTAGACCACACTCAAACAAGGATGACTAGCTAAAACATAAATACAACCAAGTCCCGAACTAGGCCACGACTCAAACAAGATGTACAGCACAGGACGGGGGGTCAAGAGGCCACGAAAGGGGCTCTGCAGTTTTGTGATGGGGCCATGGCAGTCGGGCCGGGCCGTGACGACCGCAGTGGGCACCGAGCTGCCAGCCGGTGTGTTTGGGCCGACTCCCGCGGCTCCCAGCAGAGCGTCCTCCACAATTGAGGGCAGTATTGCCTATTTGCGCTGTCAGCCAGCGGCAGCCCGCCCAGCACCACGCCAGGCCACCGCGCAGGATCGCTGCGTTGCGGTGAAGGAGCCAGCACCGAGGCAGCCTGCTCCCCTCATGAAAACCAGCCTGAAACCAAGGGGGCAACGAACGGGAGCTGAGGATGTCCTTATGTCCCACACTCGGCAACCATCATCCCAAGCAATCCATTTTCTTCCCTGATCTTAATTTGCCCTAATAGATCATACCTGAGATCCCACCTGGACAGGGCTCCGTGGATAAACCTCTGCCTCTGCCTGGGGACCGCGGTTCAAGTCAGGCCCTGATGAAATGCACTGGATCGCCCTAATCTACTTCCAAGTGGACAGTATTCCCATTATCTTTAAAAGGGTCAGAGCCAAGGCCACTGGGAAGAGTGCTTTGTGCTATATCTTGCCTCTTGATTAATACGTTTTCAGTGATGCCAGATCCTTAACCTTCAGGAGTACACATGTCCTCACAAAAAGCTTAATGAACATCCCTCATGAATTAAGCCTTTCTCCTCTATCCCCACATTCTTCCAGGATTGCTTGGGAATATTAAAATAAATAAATAATCATAAATAAACTACCCATCATTTAAAGATACATTTGTCTGGATTGCTTTTAAGCAACCCACACTTCTAAGCTAATCGGTATAATAACAGATAACTTTAAATCACTATCTGGTGCAAGAACTCCATCCATTCTCACAGCACATTCCAGTTTGCTGCTCATGCTGTATTAGTTGGAGCTAAATGGACTCCCAAGATAAGGTGACCCAACCCTCGAAGCCCGATCTGGCCTCCTACAGCACCGACACCGAAAAAAATGCCATGGAAATTTGCTGTTTGCTCTTTGCAGTGCGAGGACCACAGAGAGCAACATGATGCTCATACCTTCTTCTCTCCTTGGGCAGCTACAAAACAGGCCCCAGTCCACGAATATCATGGACAACACATTAAGATCTTAGTGAAACTGACATCAGACCCAACTATCAAGATAACTCATTAATTGATTACTTTTACTAGACAGTAACAGTCTGATTCTTAGGGACAATACATTAGTTTCCATGCAGATTGATCCTTTAATATGGTTCATGTGAAATACAGGAATGTATGAACCATTACTCATTGTTGAGTGTGGTTAAGCATTATAGAATGATTCTTGATGATTTAATCATTCTCCTGTAGTTGTAGTTGCTATAGCTTTTTACATTCTTACTATATATTTAATTGTTGGAGTATATATATATACCTTTAACTCATGGTTCTTTGGTATAAATCAGTAACATGATCATAATGTTTTTAATTAAATAACTATCTCCCACCTGCTTTTCTTTTGAATATTTTGAAATTAAAGGGAAATCCAAAACAGAAGATACTTTTAAACAAACTTTTAAGGATTTACAATAAATTATTAAAGGATTTGGTGGCAAAAAAGAGGTAAAAACATAGTGTTCCCTCCTGCACCTCTAGCAGTTCCAAGCTTTTCTGCTTCCAAAGTAACAACTGTAACATATGCAATACTAAATGCTATATAATGCTAATTACATAGAGATTAAATGCTCTATATGGTATCTAAGCACTATCTGCTGCTATATAATCCCATGCTCTGCAGCTCCTGCTGTCCCGCACTTCTCAGTCCCTTCTGTAACAGCTTTCCCAAAGCAGTCAGGTGCTGTGGAGCGACACCCCAGTTCATCCAACACACTGCAACCTCGATGTGCAATTCAGAATATGTGTATTAAATATTATTCAGGTAGTTTTTCATTATTGCTATGGCTTGAAAATAGAGCTTCCCTTTTTTTTCCCCTACACACACACACATAAAGGTGGCTGCTCTTTTACGTGCAATAAAAGTATTTGCACCTTGAGGGAAAAATATAGATAATTGCTGAAGCTCAGAAAAAAAATAGACTAACAGAATACTGCATGCATTTCAAAATGAATTTCTGCCCAATTGATAGTTTGTATCATATTTTTCATAAAACATATCCACTTCTATATGTATCTTAAGATTCTTTTTGTTGATTACAATGTAAAAAAGAAGGAAAAACTGTGCAGGGACAATGATAAAGTAGCCTGTTGATAATAAATATTTGTCAGGTCTTGTCACATCTGTACACATTCCACTGTTACTGAAGAGACAGTGCGCTGTTAAAAAAAAAAAAAAAACTCAGAAAAATCAATGGATTTTGAGCTAAAGCAGCTGCTAAACACACAGAAAACATCTTTATCCAACAGCCACAGTGCTGTGAAAATTCCCAGGCCTTGCACTGGCACAGCTAAGGAAAATTTAATCTTCCCAAATACTCATCAGGGCACTCCATCCTGCAGACCTGACAGCCCCACTTATAATTAATTATACAATTTCGATGGGAATATCGACTAAACAAAGCTATAAATCATAGAAAAAGTCAATAGGCATGGACACATTCAATCATGTCCCGACCAATGATTACTACTCTTAAAATACAATAATTATTTTCAGGAGCCAGCTTGAATTAAATTTCTGTCAGGCTGGTACAAGACCGGCGGTTGATGAAGGATGCGATGGATTTTTTGGGTTGAATTCGGCTCAGAGACATTCATCCTTCCAGATAGGTAGTTTGTTTTTAGTGATCATGGTGCTGCGTGTTTAACTAGACCATGAAGATTAGATTATCTCCAATGGCTCATTATATCGTTTATCTTTTTCTTCTATGTTTGATCTGGAAGATTTCCTGCTTCCTGGTGCATGAACCAAATGACTGCTGAATTTGGAGCAGAATGTGCATCTAAGTGCGATTCTGGCCATATCTATGTACCTATTTCCATGCATGTCAAGTCAACCAGCTTGAGATACTGCTAGGACAGGGTGAACGGAAGCAGCCAGATGAACTTTGCTGAACCTCAAAGGCACACTGAAATAAAAATCAAAACGACATTTGTTTTTTTTTTAAAAAAAAACCCTAAAATGGTAAATTTGCCTGCAGAAACTGGAACTGGGATCAATGTCATCATTATAGCAATAACAGTATTAGTATTAAATGTCCGCAAGACAGAAAAACATCAGTGAAAATACAGCTGTTATCTGCTTCCCAGAGTTCTCACTTGGTGTTTTTTGTGTTTTTTTTTTTAAACTTATACCTCCCACTCAGTATCTATGTCGAAGGTACACTGTGTGTATACTACAGACAGTGTACTACACGCATGGACAACCCATGCCACGAGAGCAGGGACAGTGGTCCCCATGCTGGCAGATATGTGCATAGATATTTAATGTTTTCCCTAGTTGCATAATTTTTAGGAGCTTTTAGGAAAAATCATCAAGTAGTGGTGCAGAGATTTTCCAGAATGAAGTAGTCGCGCTCTGAAGTAAAATCACATTAAAATGGGCATGCAGTCCTTTCCCACAGGCAAATTGTTGTCGTAATCACAAATCTAAATGTTAGTGTTTTCCATCTGCTTCCTCTTCTTGCAAAGTCCTCTACGACTGCTAAAACAGTGGCAGTCTGCAGCAGGGTTTGGGCTCTTTACTCCTTTCTTTTTCTTTGCTTTGTTTTTTTTTGGGGGGGGGGCATTTTCTCTTTTTCTTTTTTTGGTGCATTTTCTCTTTTCTTTGTACACCCAGAAGATGCAGGTTATTTTAAAAGCCGTTTTGCAGTGAAAGGTTTTATCCAAGTTCCTGCACTGCACAGCTAAGAGCAAGCAAACAAATAAGGTGCTTGAAGAAATGTAGATGACAGAAGGTGATGACCTGCAAATAATTTTCCATTTACATTATTTTTCTATGAAAAAGAAGCCAAACAGAAAGATGCCAAACTTAAGAAGCTGTGCACAAAATAACTGAGTAAGTGAGGAGAAAGCTTGGAGGGGTTATTGTGTCAGGTGAATTAACGGCCCTCATCCCATGCAGAGGGATTGCTAAGGATAAAGAGGGGCCATGTGTATGTCACTTCCCTCTCGTTCCTCCTGACGTGCTCAGTCACACACTTACCGCAGTGCCATTGTTATCTCTAAAAACGTCTTGATTAAAATAGTCAAAGAGCTTCTTTTCTAGCTGCAGCATAACCTGAAAGAGGAATGAAGAGGAGAGGTCAGGCGATCTCCCCAGCACTGACAGCAGTGCGCAGCAGCAACGCGCGGGGGCTCAGAGCCCTTCGCAGCGCATCAGGCCCCGCACCGGCCTGCGTCCTGCATCCCACAAGGGCGGCAGCCAGCGAAAGCATCCAGGTAGCTGGGCACCAGGTGGGACAAGCCAAGTCCCTTCCCACCTGCCGCCAATCACCAGTGTCATACAGCGATATTGATGCCCTGCAGGCAGGAGCGCGAGTGCACAGAGCGCCGCTCTCTGTGCTGGGTTCGCAGCGGCCGTTACGTTATTTACCTTTCGGTCATTATCAGATTCACGAAATATGAGCTTGACGACTTCGTTTGTGTCGGCTGCTCGAATCGTCTGCATCGTGGCCTTGGCACACAGCGTCTAGGGAAAAGGGAGAGAGGGCAAACGGTTTGCAGGCTGCAGTGAGCCTGGCCACTCTGTGCAGCGCCCTGCGCCCACGCGGAGGCACAGCTCGCTGCAAGCCAGGACACAAAACACGGCTCGTGTAGCTGGCTTCCTCCTGGGACAAATCCATCACAAGAATATGAATTACTGTTTGGAGAAAAACATGCAAGAATAAGGAAACAGCCTGTGAGTAGGACAAATACTGATTTCACTCATCACGGTGTGCATGGGTCCTTTCCAAGGTCTGAAGCCATGCATCACTTGCAAAGACTCTCAAAAGTCAGTTCCTGCAGCAAATGCCTGCCCAGACCTTCTGGTTTGTGCATCACTCCTAAAAAATGGTAACTTCACTTGCACAACTGCAGGAACGTCCCTCTTTGCAATTAATACTCCGAATATAATTAAAACTCAGCAACAGCTTTATATTTCAGCAATGAGTTTCACAGTTCATTCCAGCAGCAGAACTACTCAAGCAACTGTCCTGTCAAATAGGGGACAACACTCACTCTTTAGGTATTTTGACTGTCTAAAACGTACTACAAGTGAGCACTTAATCAGGCTCAGAGATACCAATTTCAGAGGAAGTGCCAGGCTTCTATTCACTTGCCCATTTCTGCCCATTGTGCCCCAGGTTTAACAATAAAGAAGGCTGAGCCAGAGGGATAACCAGCCCAATACAGCATTGGTTACTTTTAAATGGCTTGTATCTTAACACGTGGGAATCTTGAGCAGTTAGCCAAGGAGGCAAGTACGTTTACCCTCAAAAACATACACTGGATCCACTCAACCTGGTACTTGTGCCATAGCTTGGAACTGAGTTACTGGCAGAGACCCACATGGAGCAATGGGCAGGGCTGCTAGTGAAGACTTATAAAATAAATATATTCTGTGATAATAGGGAATTTCTTAACCCACATATTTCTGTCTTTCCTAAATACAAATATGTATTTTGGGATTTACTTTCACAAGTGCAATAGCTATCAGACCCACTGCTACAAAACTGCAGCTCGTTTCTGTTCTCCCATTCCGCATTCACTATAAGGGGATGCCAAGCATGTACTTTTCAAAAGACAAAAAGCATCTGCTTGCAAAGATGCTCGTTCTTGGGGGGTAGGGGTTATCAGGGCATCATTTCCACTCAAGGCAAGGAAAGCAGTCGCACAAACACAGGCACAGGTTGGCCCCGGGAAACTTTGTTTCTGTCTCAGGTTTTTGGGCATGGGCAGATGCCGTGCATGGCTCTGAAGGTGTCGCCTGGTGTCACCTACACGGGCGCCGCGCCAGGCGCTGCCGCGTTTGGTCCTCGGCGCCCGTGGCGCCGGCGCCGGCAGGTTTGGCCATCTGTGTGGCGAGGCGCGGGGGAACTCGCCACCAGCCGCATTGACATGCAGAGCACAGAGCGGCTAAGCGGGTCAAGCCCCCCAAAAAATAGCGCTTTGGGCTCATGTGTCACCAATCAGTCTGGCCGGCTCCGAACAGGGCGGCAGATGAGAACAAGCACCCGAACAAACCAAAGCGGAAAACCCGCCGCTCTCCAAAGCGGGTTGCTAAAGCCCTAACAAACCGCTCCATCTTTCACTCATTTAAACTCTCCAAACCAGGGTCAATACGGTCCCCCAGCATCCAAATGCTAATGCGCTTAAGTGCGCTTAAGCGGCTTTCCAGAGTGAATGGGCCAAAGAAGGGCTCGAAAAGACACGGCAGAGTTACTGTCACTGTCAAAAAGTCATTGTAGCCACCCCCGGCGTGGTGGCAATTCAAGAAATTCATGATTTCTGTCTCTTAAAGGCATCTGCTTGAGAACAATTTCCCCCCTGAGCTGCTTTATCTCACAACTCCAGGGCTGCTCCGAAAGGAGAAAACCCCAATCGGCTCCTGAGAACCAATGAAGAGCAAGGACCCACATACCTTCCTGCTTTCAAATTCCACCCGCACAGAAAGTTACCTTATTCATGGACAAAAAGTGACTGGGCGAAGGTTCATTTCTTATACAAGCCAGAGCAATTCTTTTTTCCTCCTCCTTTCAGTTCCTGCAAAGTCGCAGTCACCCAAGCAGAAACTTTGGGGAACATGTGCCTTTTAGACCAGCCTGCTTAAGAAGGGATTTTTTTTGTTGCTGGTAAAGAAAATTGAAAAAAAAAACGCACTGCTGCTTTTTCTGCTGCTGCTTCAAAGGTGGCTTTTTGCAAAGTTAGAAGAGGGGAGACCAGATACCTTTGGTGGAGGGCTCTGGGACCTCTCCCTTTCCCCGCTGCTGGCTCTGCGGCAGAGCTGCCTTTGGAGCCGGGCGCGCGGGAAGAGCAGCCTCCCTCCCTGCCGGCCCTGCACAGGCCACGCTCACACACGGCACTGTGTTCACAGGGATCCTTGGGAACGATTCTTGCTGGGCTATCACACATCGCTGAGCTTGCCCCATCGTCCCCTGGAAGCTGGACAGACACCGAGGTGCAACGTCAGGAGCGACGGCTTCTGGTACTGACAAGTGCCAGACCGAGGACTGCCTCTGAATCTACGGTCCTCAGGAAAAACATCTAGTTTGCAGCACTAATGCGGCCTTCAAAACTCCTCTGTATGTACACGGCACACGAACACAATTTACACTACATCTCTGCTATTTACTCAGAAAAGGAACACTTACATACATTAAAGCACAATGGCCATTCATTATATATATGCATTATAATTGCACTATTGTTTCCTGTTAATAGAATGTCTCTGTTGGAAACCATAGTGGATTTTTCAGTGATTTTGCCATGCTGCTCTCTGTGCACCCTGAGCTTACCTCGGCATGCGTGAGTCGAGTTCCTGCACTCGCAACGATTCCAACAACCTTGTTGTTGTTGTTGAAAAAAGCTGCATCCCACACGTACAGGTGCAAGCTTTCCTACTGCCTCTGCCTACTGAACCTAAAAAGGTTTGTTACTTTCCTCAATTATTGGAACAATCTAGTGCCTTGCTGTAACTTTGAACTCTTCTACCAATATAAGTGCAGAATACACCCGTTCCATAGGGAGAAAACTGTCAGCAATAGCTGCAATTGCAATTTTCAGTAAGCCACACAGATTACAACAGACATGTTTCCTATTAAAAGCAGCCATGAGAAAAGGGCAGATGCTGTGCGCTAAGATGCACCAACTGAAACCGTAAGGCCTTGGAGACACGTGCAACCAAATAAGATAAATATAAGATAATCCACTTACATATTCTGTGGATTCTGGCAGGATGAGAAAGACATGTATTATCCAATTATGAAAGTCAGATACTTCCAAAATGCTGCTCAGAACCCCCAAATCAATCTGACACTAAGTTAGCAAAGTCAAATGCTTTTTTATTATTATCTGGATGCAAACTGAGCAGGAAGCCCACCCTGCGGTGAAGCAGTAGCTGCACACAAAATAGACATGAAAAACCCCAAGTGTTTCAGAGCACGTGGATGAGGGTTTCAGTGCTTGTGTGGTGCGCAGGAGGTGTGGGAGCCGCGCAAAGCCCCGCGGTGCAGGGGAGGCTCCCGCTGCGCGCGGCTCTTGGCGCAGAGCGGGACACTCAGGCGGCAGCACCGCTCGGGCCTGCCTTCCCCTGCCGCCCACTGCACGGCCCTGGCAGCACCGCTCGGGTCTGCCTTCCCCTGCCGCCCTCCACACGGCCCTGGCAGCACCACCCGCACCTGCCTTCCCCTGCCGCCCTCCACACAGCCCTGGCAGCACCGCTCGGGCCTGCCTTCCCCTGCCGCCCTCCACACGGCCCTGGCAGCACCGCTCGGGCCTGCCTTCCCCTGCCGCCCACCGCACAGCCCTGGCAGCACCGCTCGGGCCTGCCTTCCCCTGCCGCCCTCCGCACGGCCCTGGCAGCACCGCTCGGGCCTGCCTTCCCCTTTCTATTGTGTCCACTGTTACGCCAGGTAAACTGGGTGACTGAAGCTCTTGGATGAAATTCCACTCCCTTATGCCCCTGCTCTTTCAAAGCTTAAAGTGACCCATTGACAGGAACAACTATTTTCAAACAACATATTCAGGACTTTAATCCTGGAGATCTGGATAAATTCAGCAGCACTTGAAGATCTAAAGCCTGACACAAAAAAAAATCTTCCCCTTCCTTGTCATTTCACATCATTCCTTGATGGCAGCAGGGTCCTGGGGGCAGTTCTTGAAGACAATGATATGCTTGTCCTTAATTATGGAGCTGCTGCAATCCCACTGTCCCTACGGAAATCTTTTTTTTAAATATATATATTCTTTCAATTTCTTTTCATTTTAACAGCAAAACAGCCTGTGAATCCCACCTGCTCCCATGTGCCTTGCGACTGCCTTTTCTCTGAGTATGGCACTTGCCTCTGCTCGGGCTGAGGATGCTGCTGTTCCTGCTGCTTCCATACTGATGCTTTCTTAAGATCATAAGCAATGGAACATTGGAGCAACAGCACAAAAAAACTTAAGGAAAACTTAAAATTCTTTGGTGCTTCCTGCACATTCTGGGATCTGCCCTTCAAATTAATGCAGAGTTTTCTAAAAAAACTATAGCTTTGATAAAATCAATGGTTCAAGATCAGGTCACAGCCTCTGAAGCACGAAGCCTCTGCCTCCCAAAGGTCGTCTTACATAAGTAGGCATCACATATGCAATATATGATGTACACACTAGCTCAGAGGTCTTTTTGTGATTGTTTTTTCTTGTATTTGTGTTAAGAAACGGAAGTTGGAACTTAATTTTAAAACATGACATGTCAAGTGATTCTAGAGTTAAACAACAAATCTGCCTAAAATTTAAATAGTATTGGCCAGACATCGGCTACTCCTAATAGCAAAGTGATCATGCTCTACAGTAGAGAGAAATACGAAGTGAAACTGGAACCAATGATTTCCAAAGGACTCGAGTCTTAAATGTTGCGTTTTCAAGACGCGAATCAGAAGATTCTCATGGCTTTTCCTTTCTGATGCATCAGCAACATTTAACTAAAACTCTTTCTTCAATTTCCACTATGTCACCGTTTCTAGCACTGGAGGTGATATCACATGTACTCACCTAACAATTTAGGGCAAGTCTCTGCTATGTCTGCTCTCGCCTCATTAAGACAGGGAAGCCTCCTGCAGGAGTGACCTGCCATCAACTGCCCTCGGTACTGGAGAAGGAAAGAACTGGTAACGTTCACACCATCCTCAAAATCACCAGGAAATGAAAGCTTAAAGCGGACCAACAATGTTTGATGAAAGAACACCTTGTCCTTGCACCTCTTTGGAGAAAGGCACTCCTAAAATCTTGCCAGCCAGCATGGATCTCTCTTGAGGATGCTTTGAGTGCAGCTATTCAATGTAATAAACAATTTTTATTATTCTCTTAACTAGGTACGAACTTGATGATGTGAGAAAGACGAGAACCAAGTATTCCCAAACTAAACTTGGCCATCTTAAAATATATATCAATAGCGAAGTTAGAGCAAACACATGGGGAAATCTTTCACAGATGTGCTGGTAATTTTATGTTATCATCCATACATATACTTTGTTCACTCACTAAACTTTTTAGTGCATTTATAATATAATTGTTGAAGTTTACAGATGTCCACATGTCTATCTGAATTTCATGCTGCTACTTAAAAGGGTATCTTAATCCAATTACAAATTTCTACAACCACTATCCCAAGCATTTCTAATTTTAAAAATCTAAAGCAACGTCAGATGCCAAGTAACATCTCAAAAATGGAGCCAATTCTACTGACATATGAACAGAAGGCAGGCCATTTTCTAAACCCACTGACATCAGCAGGAACACTTCAAGCACAATCAAGAAACTTTACCTGCTGAAAAAATATTTCCTGTGAACCACTTTGGATGTATGTTGTGGTCAGAAACTGTTTCATTTTTCACATTACAGAAGCTTCAGAATTTATATTCCAACCATATTGCTCAACAAAGCCATATGTACACTAGAATGGCTATCCTGCATACTCTACATATTTATTTTTCTTTTGACTGTAGTTGATAAATTTTATTCCATTCTTCCCTAGAAGACAAAATTTTATCATGCTTGTCACTGAGACATTCTTTTCTTTACCAGTTTTCTTGCTTGTTAAAAATATGCAGTTTGGTGGGGCCTGGGGTGCAGGGAGCTAGTGAAACCATGGCTTTGAAACATGCTGCTGCACAAGCCAGAGACAAGGCAATTCTGTGAACTTCAGAGCTCTGGGAACTCTGCTTTTGCAAGTGCCTTTCCTTGCCCTCATTGCCAAGAGAAGGCAGGATTTCCTTCTCTCTGAAGAAGGGCAGTACAGGGGCACTGTTTGAGAAAGTCACACCAACATTTGGACCAGGGAAATGAAGGCATCTTTCTTTGTACAGGAGTGTGCAGAGCAGGGAGCCGAGGCTGCCGTGTTCTCCAGGACACGTATGACACACAGCGAGTGAACAAAGAGCATCCATCCTGCCCGCAGGCGCCGAGGAGCCAGGGAGCGGGGCGGCACGTGCTCTGTGCTGTCCCTCGCCGCTGTTCCTCGCCGCCAGGCTCTTCCTCACGCGGGGCGGCAGCGCACATGTGAGAGCTGCAGCCAACACCTGCAATCTGCTCTGTGCAGAGCCCCGACCTCGGCCGCTCACCTGCCTCGGCACCACAGCAGCACCCGGGATCCACGGGACCTGGCTGGACTGGGAATGCTGAGCGCAGTGCCTGCGGCAGGGCCAGGGCAGCGGCACAAGGACAAACGTGTCCACCAGTGTCTGCCAGGACATCACTGGACGCGGTGCTGCCGGGACGGCCAGGGAGCACGCAGGGGCACAGCGCATCCGCCCTGCGGGAGCTCGGAGCACCCGGCAGGGCCTCTGGAGCGCGGCTAGAGCGGGGCCAACGGAGCCGCCTGGCTCCGGCCTCCCCGGCCCGGGCAGCGCCTTCGGAGGTGGAGCGGCGCGGGCCCAGGCGCACACACAAGCAAGGAGCGCATCAAAATTCATGGCTTTGGCCTGGCGACCCGCCGTGGCGAAGCGCGGCGCGGCCGGAGCGCGGCGCCCCGGGCAGATGCCGCATTGTGTGCGCCGCAGGCCGCGGCAGCACATGGCGCCCGGCGCACAAGCGGCACCTTTGTCTGCGCGGCTCCCGCGCGCCGGCTGCCGCCGCCGCGAGGACGGCCCTAATCCCCACGTTTTAGCCAGCAGATTAAAACCAATCGCGCCAGATGTCCGCAAGGCTGTTTAACATACAGAGAGCTTTTTCTGAAAAAAAAAAAAAAGTGAAAGCCGTAATAACTTCTTCCTTATTTCCTCTGGAGAGGCCTTTTCCACAAGCTTTTAGCTGGAAAAAAAGGGAGGTGTTGTAATGGATTTTAGGATGTGCTTTAATTATTACTCTAGCCTTTATTCGCCTCCATTCTGAGGCAAAGTAGAGCAAATTCTTCAGCTATCTAGGCTCAGACAGGTAAGACGAGGAAACTCCTGGCCAAGAAATCTTGTGATTTCAAAGGCCAGACAGGGCAGTTATCAGCAGAAAAAATGTGCCCTGAAGCTAGCGAGTATTGGCACCAGAAGGCAGGATTCCTCTCCAAAATGCTCAACACTGCAGGAATACGAAAGGCTGCTTGTGAGCAGTTCAGTAAGCACAGAGCGTTGGCCGGGCATGCAGCCTGGCTCCCGGGAATGCCGCTGGCTCCTGGGAACGCCGCTGCCTCAGGAACACGCTGCCTCGGGAACACGCTGCGTTGGGAACACGCTGCCTCGGGAACGTGCTGTGTCGGGAACGCGCTGTGTTGGGAACGGGCTGTGTTGGGAACGCGCTGCCTCGGGAACGCGCTGTGTTGGGAACGCACGGCCTCGGGAACGGGCTGCCTCGGGAACGGGCTGCCTCGGGAATGCACTGCGTTGGGAACGCGCTGCGTTGGGAACGCGCTGTGTCGGGAATGCGCTGCATCGGGAATGCGCTGTGTCGGGAATGCGCTGCGTTGGGAACGTGCTGCATTGGGAACCCCCTGCGTCGGGAACGCGCTGTGTTGGGAACGCGCTGCATCAGGAATGCGCTGTGTTGGGAACGTGCTGTGTTGGGAACGCGCTGCCTCGGGAACGTGCTGCCTCGGGAATGGGCTGCATCAGGAATGCTCTGCGTTGGGAACGCGCTGCGTTGGGAACGCGCTGCGTTGGGAACGCGCTGTGTTGGGAACGCGCTGTGTTGGGAATGCGCTGTGTTGGGGATGCGCTGCCTCGGGAACGCGCTGCCTCGGGAACGCGCTGCCTCGGGAATGCGCTGCCTCGCGGGGCCGGCGGCGCCCTCCGATCCGCGCGCTCGGCCGGAAGCACCGCGCGGGCCGGGCCCTGCGGCCCGCTCAGGCGGGAGCCGCGCGCCCACGGCAGCTCTGCCTCATCTGCCGCACTACTGCTCCTCCATCCGCAAACAGCTCTGAAAGTAACGCAAAGGATAAGAACTCAGCAAATCCATTACCTTTAAAACATTCTTAGTAATTCTTCTTCTTTGCCATGCTAATAAAGTGCAAAGAATCTGCATCTTGATGTTCCCCTCTGAATTCTTGCAGTCAAAAATCTTGCTTAGTGCAATGGAAATTAAATCATATATTTAGTTTCTTGTATTAAATTGCAAATCATTTCTGCATATAAGAATTATAATTTACCTAATCTTTGAAAAGAATCTTTAGAGAAAAATACATTCCCATGAGATTCCTGTACTCAATTCATTTATTTCATGTACATCATTTGATAACTTGGAAAATTTATGGCAGTAAGACAACCTATAAGAACAATCTATCAGTTGGCAATGGAAAAAATACAAGTTAAACATATTACTTATCTCCTTGTTATGCACTTGGACAAAATCCTTATGGTGGGGTCTTAAAATAAGAGCAATCACTGATATAAAGCAGTACAATTAAAACTTTTTTTTTCTTCTTGCATCTAGTAAATACCTAAACTACTGTGAATACTAAATTACTATGCAAACATATAAGGTCATACGATATAAGAATCCAGCACGACATTGCTTTAATTGTCTGATGCGGCACAAATACACTGCTACTACACAAGGATAGAGAGAACTTCTCACTGAGTGTTTAGTCCTTCCAGAGACACAAGCGTAGGCTCATACTGTGATGTTAGATCGCAGTTGTGAGAACGCTCTATTCAATAAACTGTGCAAATCAGATGTATTTGTGACTGCAGATGCTCTTACCACTTGCCACTAACGAATTAATTTAAAATCCTTTTAAAGCAGGGTGACACTTCTGAATTCACATGAGAAAGGAGGATAAGTGTGTTTTTGCTAATTATATCATCAGCATGGTGAACCATAACTGCAGTTACAAGCAGAGGATCTTGCCCTCTCCCCTGAAAATATATTCCATTAAGCTAATTAAGCTGCTCTGCTCCTCTTTTCCCTTCGTTATCACCACCCTTCTCATTGTACTCTTGGGCGGTCGGTACCGCGCTGGTGGTTCTGGATTTCCCTGGTGTGTCAGGATGACTGAAGGGCCCAAGCACGCACATTAAATCTTCCAGCTTTACATTCTGCTACTGAAAAGATGCAGGCAGGCACCACAGTGAGGTGAGGTTGTTTTCCTCCCAAGTGCAACTTGAGAGCCTCAAGCTACCCAAGAGGGAAGGTCGACTGAGCACAAACCTGCCCAAGAGACTCCCTCCAGTTCAAGCCTTCTCTCATCACTACTTTTGCCCCCTGGGAGTTGGTACACTTCAAGAATTACAATTCCACACCCTATTTATAAATTTCTTCAAGCACCAGTCTTGTGGGTGGGCTCCGAGATACATTTTACCAATTTTTCATGCCCATCCCTCTAAATGTGACCCTGCTCCCATGCTTTTATCTCTCTGACAACTTCACACAGGAAAACATGCAGCCCCTCTGATAGCATGAAATCGGAAACAAAAGCGGCCGGGAACAAAAGGCTGCCGGAGGCAGGACACCATCCAGGGCCCGGCCGACCGCGGGCACAAACAGATGTTCCTGGGACCTGACTCCTGAGCAAGCTGAAAGGAAGAGCTTGTAAAAGAAATGGGCCTTAAAAACAATGTATTGAGGGGGTTTAAATAAAGGCGAAGGGAAAGCAATATGGCTTTCAGGGATAAATCTCTGTGAAGAAAACCGCCCTGGCACCAGGCATTTCAATGGTGCATTTTTCTTTTCTCACTGAACTCCACGGTGCACTTTGAAATCTACAAATTGCTCAAGTCTCCATTTAGTTCACACGTCTGCTGTAACCACTACAAGGGCGTACAATACATATACTTTTAGTTTCTTGTAACTAATAACCGCTGCTTATGGGAACGCTCAGTGAAGCCCTGAAGTATGAGCTAATACCATTATTTTAAAAGCTGCTTAAAGCTTGACAAAAAAAAAAAAGGAGTACGCTGAAGGAATCCTGATTGGAAACATCTCAGACAAGCCGCTGGGATAAACTGTGCCCAAGCCCCTTCTCTTTTCATGTGCGTCGTTTTGGGCTCAAAAAGGGCCACGAAAAGGATCTGTGCGGCAGGCGCTATGGAGACTCGGGCGCCGGGCCGCGCTCACAAAAGCCCGAACGCACCATTTACAAACGGAACAAAGTGCAGAATCACTCCTCCCGCCGCAGTTTCTGCTTTTGTGATTAAAACTCTCTTCCTCTTTCTTGGAGAGTCTGCCCTCCAAAAGGGTTTGTGCCATGCTCCAATGCACAAAATACATGTATTCATTACAGGAAAAGAAAAAACCCTAGAAAATTTGGCACAAAGGAGGGTGCATAGCTTAAGTCCTGTTTAGGATAGCCCCCACTTGAACTCTGCACATTTGCATAAATTTTTACCTACTGCTTGTCTCCATCAAAAATATACCGAATAACTAAAATAAACGATTCACCAGCTATTTGCGGTCAGATGCAGATTTAGCTTGGCAGGATTAGCATCAACAAGGCTTACACTTACAGAAATAAAGTGGCGGTACCTTTAGCTGCATGGAAATTTGTAGAAATTTCTTAAGAAACCTATCAGCATCATCCTGGTTCAGAGACCGTTCCCCAAACAGCTACAGCTGCCTCGCGCTCTTCATGCAATGAGCACACTCCACTGCTGCCTTTCAAGCACGGAGCATAAATACACATAAAACACGTCTGCTATTTCTGAATCATCATTTTCAGCTTTACAAAATACATGCAAAACCAGCCGTAATTGTTTGTCCTACTTCTGAAATGGAAAACAGGTTAGAGATGGTAAAATATCGATCCTGCTGTAAATCTCTGGAAGCACCGAGCAATGAGCCCAGCCACGGTGCGGGAATGAAATCCAGCACCTGTTAAAACTGCACGAACAAAATACAGAGGTGAAAAATAGCTCTTGCTGGCTTATTCAATGCCATTTACAAATGAGGTAATACTTGTAAGTGTTGTATCTGACATGCCTTTAACACTCAGAGGAAAGGAATTCTCCTGTTTACATAGGGAAAACTTAAATTATTTAGATTTTTCAACTACATAAAAATATTTCAGAGTGAGAAAAATCAAAATAGGCTAGCGTTCAGCACGATTTTTCAAAGCTATTTTCCCTCGATTCATGTTAATAATTTACTAAGCAGTACTGAACTACCTGCAAGACTTGATTTCAGAGCCATATCAGTGCAGAAAACAGCGCATCCTGCACTAACCACAACACATTTTTTGTCCTGAGAGATGTCCTTTGGCTTCCTGGAATATCCTCACTGAGCAGGGAATTCACCTCCTGGTTCTAAGAGATTTTACAAGTACCATTACAGAATGGATGCTGGATGCAGCACACAGGGTTGCTCAGCTTGAATACTGCAACATTGCAATTTTCAACTATTTTTATTGTAGTTCTGTGACATCCTCAAAGCCAGAAATGCTCCAAGTCAATAGTGACGGTCCTCGTGCACCCTTCTCTATCTCCCCATGCATACTCATGGTTGAAAAAATCTGCTCTGAGAGTTGATGAATGAAAATATGCACAGAAAAAGCAGAGATCACATTTTGTTTCAATGGGGAATGCTTTTTCCAGAAGTGCTGACAGATGGGGTGAGCTCGGGCTACCTGTGTGACACCAAACAACTACCTGCAGCTTCAGCGGAGCCCAGCTACAGGAGAATGATGGCCTTAATTTTGTCTATTCCTGCTTTTATTGTTTTTCATTGTATCTTAGAGTTACTCTGCTGTCAATATTTGAAGAAGAGAATCTGGTGTTGATATTGATTTCCTAAAGGCTTTGAATCACTGTCTTCATAATGCATATATTTTAAGGCAAGCGTATGCAAAAGGTGGAGGTGAAGCTGCTTATTGCACTAAATCAATACAAAACACCTGACTGGCAATTATGATCTGGAATGTATTTTATATAATGTAAAACATATAGTGGATCGGAAAAGGAAAACAATTTTCCTTCCCACTTTGGTGGCCTTTAGCTCTAATGTCGTGTGCACCCGGACTTCTGGTTTGCTTCAGTTCAGCTGTTGTCACTCTTACGAGTTGACCACAGGGCTGACTTCACACTGTAGTTAATAATGTGGAGATGTACGAATCCACCTGTCCTATTCAACGACAGCACCACACAGCTACACTGCATTCAGGCAAAAATGTATCAATATACCAACTATAACACCTTTTAATCTGCAGGGAGACGTGCAGCGATGTCAACACAGGCAGTCTGGAAATGGCAGTGTGCAAACCCAGCGTCCCCCGCGCGCTCCCGCCGGCCGCTCCCGCACACCGACGCGAGGCAGGCAGGACGCCCGCGGTCAGCGGCGTGCACACAACATCCAGCTACAGCAAACGGCTGCAGAGAGGTCCCAGCGACTCCCCTGTTGTGTCTATTCAGGTACTTCACGCTGTAGTTCCAGAGGAAGACACCAAAGATAAACACAAAAATCCTCAAGGATTTTATTGGTATACTTTTTACTCATTAAAGGGGGAAAAAATCTATTAGATGATTGTTGAGAAAAACATTAGTCTGTATAGGTCAAAAATTGACTGACATCACTCTGGACCAGCATTATTGAGACACACAAAGGAGCTGTTGTGCCTTTAAGCTTATGGTACATTGCAATGCACTAAATGAAAAGCCACTATTATGAGGAGATGTTTATGTCAGTATCTGAAACAAATCTTCTTTTTACTAGAATAATACTGTCTTAAATTGTTAACTGTTGATCAGATAAACAACATGTGATAAAGATCCTATAATCTCTTTTCATAAAATTCATTTTAACCCATTAATGGCTTTACATATTAAATTGTAAGGCCGCTCAATGTTATTGAGCTGCAGGAACGTTTATAACAGTTCTAAATCATATCCTATCGGAGCTCTTATGGAAGCAGTAATGCAAAAACACAGAATTGGATTTTAAGCAACCAAGAGAGCAGACACTACAATTTCCACAAGGGATGTGTGTCAGTCGCCACCAGGAACTCGAGTCTCCCCCGCTGCCCTTCTTCATGGAGGAAGCCAATCTGCAGGGCTTTGTGCAAGGAGGAACTAACTGCACTGCTGCAGTCAGCCTGCACATCCAGGAAACAGGGAACCTCTGCAGCCCTGCACGCTCAATGCAAAGTGATGCCGGTGGGATGGACAGAACTTTCTTAGTGGTGTGTTCTACGTGAGGCAGGATGATGGGGAAGCAAGAGAAAGGTCCCACCACCACTCTGCCCTTCCACCCGTGGCCCTGCCCATGCCCAGCACCTCGAGTCCCAGCCCGGCGGGTGACAGCTCTCCTCCGTGCAGCTCGCACGCCAGTCCCATAAAGAAATGGCCCCTGTGCAACGTCACCAAGGTTTGACGTGCTGCCGCCCAGCAGTTCAGACAACGCGTCCGAGCCGCAAGGGAAACAAGCGAGCATGCTCAGCACCGCACGCTCACTGATGTAAGGTACAAGCAAAGTGGTGCCTCTGCAGAAAGGTACTTGCTGCATGCCCCATACAAATGTCCTAGCATTAAGCAGCTTTATATGCGTGCAATGCTGCCATTTGTCCCTTCTCCGCAAGCGCTACTCCATTTATCACTATTCAGAGGTAACAAGTGCCCTTGTAATCTTTCTTGTTCCCATTACGCCATTAATACTTCCTCCCCCTACAACTAACAGTTGTGTCCAAATCCCAATACTATCTTTGTTTCACAAACTATTGATCTTGGTTCTCCTGTGCACTTCACTCCCATTCTTGAGAAGAGCTTTTTTTGGTTTATATCATAAACTGGTGCAAATACTAGTATATAATTGTCCATAGATGTCAACATTTAGGATAAAAGCAATAAATATAAGTTTAGAAAGAATGCATTTTTTTCAGGTGCATCTAACTTCTCATAAATTACATATTTTGGATTAAAGACAAAAAAAAGGTTAAAGATATGTCTCTGGATAATATTTTGCTTCAGCTGAGGGAATGGAGTTTCATACTAGATCTAAGCAGTGAAATGCTGTCATGGGTCATTTTGGTAAATATTTGCTAGAGTTTGGCTATGCACTATAATTCTCCATTTAATTGCTCAAATCATACCTGCATTTATAAAAATGGCAGTTTGAGGAACATACAACCAGTGTTTTCACAGCTACACACACATTTTTCCAGCTGCAGCGCCTGCAACACAACGAGCCCCCTTCCTTGCACGCAGCCCGGGCACCAGAGCAGAGTGCACAGCGAGCGCTGCCCGCCCCAGACCTCGCGCACGGCCAAATGCCCGGCAAACTCATCCCACATCTGGTTCTTAACTAGCGAGTCATGGAGCAGATACCCTGTCAGACGGGCGGGAAGGTTGCGCCTGGAAAGCCTGCAGTGAATACCTGCGCTCCGGCACCGGCACCCTCTAATGACAAGCTGCCATCAAGACATTTTTCCCACAGGTATTTGAAGGAACTCGAGGTCTTGGCCTCTGCACAAGCCAACCAGAGTTGAGCTGCGCTCTGCAGCACTTGTGTCAGGAGCTCTGCTCCCTGTGCTAGCAGGCAGCTCAAGCCCATGGTGGAAAAGGCACCATGGCCAGGGCCTTCCTTCAGCCTGCTGTGCCTCTCTGCTCACTGCAGGATTCAGGAGCCATGAGGATGGAGGATCTAGGAGCCATGTGGGCACAGAGCCCACCCAGGACGCCCGCTCCCCGGGCCGCGCAGGCGCGGGAGGCGGCGCCGGCGGCAGGGGACGGGCGGCAGGTGGGCCCAGGTGTCCCGCGAGGCACCGCGTGCCACTGCCGCAGTGGGAGGCTGCACGGCCGCCAGCGCCGCCTCGCGCGGCCAGCACTGCTAATTAGTTTAATGATGCTCAGCCCTACCAGAAAGCGAGCAGTAATTGCATTTAATTTGTGTACGTTTTAATTACGGCCCCAGCAGTGCCCGATCTGATGAGCGCAGCATCCCCTGGCGCCCTGTCCCCATCACGCTGCACCTGCAGCGGGTCGAGCCGCGGAGCCCGCCGGGAGCAGCGGCCCTTGGGTGCCAGCAGCGCCGTCCTGGCCGCCCCCGCCGCTGAGCAGCAGCAGGCTTAGAGCTGCCAGAGCAGCGCCCGGCCCGCGGCTCAGAGCTGCGCGGCCCCCCCTCCCCGCGCAACTGGGAACAATTGCATCATTTAATTTACTGTTGCAACGAGGATATGGCTCATTGGCCCCTCGTTGTTTTGAAGATGGATTTAATTAACCTCCAATGAATCTTGGCAATAAGCGCGGCAGCGTGGAAGCGGAGATGTCAAACAGCCCCGTGAGGAGAGGCGAGGAGAGGAGAGCAGGGGCGGTGCTCCCGCGTGCGGGCGCTCCAACGCGCTCCACGCTGCGCCGCGGGCCGCGCACGGGCCCGGAGCGCCCACGCACAGACGGGTCATTGAATAATTCCTAATAGTCACATATATCTTTAATGCAGAGACCATTTACGGTCACTGGAAAATAAATAATTGCAATTAAGTACACTGTTAAGTAAATATACAGTCCCTTGGGGAAGCAATCTGCATGCTTTTGTAAGTCTGGCTACAATATGAAACTCATCACAATGTCTATGAGAATAATTTATAATGAACATTTAGCAGGTGCCTCAGATGGGTTGCTGCAATTTACCTTCATTAATAAAACTGTCCTTGTTAGACTTGAAGTTTTATGCATTTTAATTTAATAAACCTTTATTACATTTTCATTTTACACCTTACTTTGTTTCTAGCATGTCCTAGAATCCGTTTAGCATGTAATAGAGGTTTAAATCCTGATGAGACAAAATTATTTACAATGACCCATGTGAGAAGGTAAAACTGGCCCTGCATCTCAAGCACATTTCCAACAGGAATGAAAGCATGATCTTAAGCTGTAAGTTATTAAGGATAACTTACACTTATTATACACTTAATATTAAAATAACTCACATCTGGAATTGCAGGCTTATCTCAAGAATAAAGTGATGCCATTTTTCTGTTGTAAGCCTGGTTTAATAGCACTTCTCTGGAGGGAGCCGACAGCCCCGGGATGGCGCAGACCGCCCGCCACCTGGAAGCACCGTGACTGAAGAACACGGGAAAGCAGAAGCTCTTCAGCAGGCAGGGGATCCCGTGCGGGGCGCTAACATGGGCGGCTCTTGCACCACGCTCCACGAGAAGCTCTTCCTAACTACGACACAGCAGGACACGGCAGGTCGGCAGGGCCTGGGCTGAGCCCAGGTTCAGTCCAGCTTTGCCTCCCTCGCTGCTCTGCTGGACGGGCTGTGCCTGGGGCGGAGCCTTCCGCACCATCCCGCCCTGCCGCGGCGTGAAGGGCAGCGGGATCCTGACCTCTTTGCGGCAATGAGCAACCAGCCAAACGACACCTGTCCTGCCTCAGAAATACACAAAAGGCATTCTTCTTTTTGCATCTGAGAAAGGTTCTGAGCAATTTAGGGGTATAAGTATAATGTTTCATTGAGTGTGAAATTGCACTTTTGTTATCTTTAAAAAGATGCCTAAAACGCACAGCTTCAGCTCTTGCAGAAGAGGAGAGATAAAACAGAAGATTAGACTTAAAACATGGCCAGTTTAGAAAGAGGTTTCCCAGTTATTGCCAATTTTCACTGTTTTTACCCACTCAACTACATTCAACAACTCATGGCTCTAGAGTAATAAAGCTGAGATTGGCATCCAAAGAGGCACAAAACCTCTGAAAATGTGCATTTATTGCTATGTATATATTCAACACCTGCTCTGCCGGCACACAACAGACTACGAAACAGGTGCAGGAGGTGGGTTTCAAACAACAGGCTCTGCTGAAATAAGCGAGAAAAAAGCCGGTAAGAACCTGCCCCAGGTGAGATCTTGGAGGAGAGGAAAGGGGGTGTCTGGCGGAGGGAGGCGGCTGGAGCAGACGGTCAGGAACAGGCCGGGGCTGCAGGCCGGAGCACGGACACGTGAGCACGGGACAACGTCTAGAGCGACTCCCACAGCTCGTGAGCACGGACCGACGGGCAACCTCTCTGAATTACTAAGCACAGGGTGTGAGTGCTTCTGTTCTTGAAACATCAGGCTCCAAATCCCCTAAATATCCCCTTCGTTAGGTAAAAAGAGAAAAAGGATATTTCTTATCGTTTCCCTAAGGAATTTATGCAGAACATGGAATGAAAGCAAACACGATGAATCACGAGGAGTTTTCGATCTCTCTCTTGGTTATATTCTGAATTTATAGCACTATGGGGATCTCTGATGCAAATATTATACTGATTGGACAAAGAACTCCAATTACTGTAGTCATTGGGACATGGATTTCCTCCTCACTAATGTAGCCTGGGCTAAGAACATGCTATTTTTCAAATAGTTTAGGAAGCAACTTTATAACTATTTAGCTAGAATATAAAAGAATTATAAAGAAAATCCTTTGTGATCAGTTAAGGCTTTATTTCATGTTTCCTTTAGCAGTCTTTCTGTACAGTTTAAGTATGGCACTATGCTGAAATGGCTTTAGAGAACGCAGCTAGCACAATCCTCACTTTATGTGCTTTCCAACTGAAACCACATTTTCCGCTCTACCTGTGGCCTCAAAACTCCAAAGTACCAGATTATTTCAAATCATTAAAGCAGTTCATGCTTGTAAAGAAAATTATTAAATTTGTAGCTATGCAAATTATAAAATGTTTAAACACTGTGCATCATCATGTGGATTTGCTAAAGAAAACTGAGTCATAGCTGTGTGAAATATGACACATACAAATTTGCTTTCTGAAGATATTCTTAAAATAAATTGTATTAGAGAGACCTGCATTCCAAGGATATCCAAAATGACCTGAAAATACGTCAGAGCTTCCACAGCCACTTCACGCTGCCTGACCTGTCCCGAGGCACTGAGCAGAACCTGCCGGAGCCTCCTGCTGGGCCCTGGAGCACAGGGAGGCAGCCGAGAGCCTAGATCTGTTTGTAGACCTGCCCGTCATCCCTGCCTAGAAACACCAAGATGGATACTGGGGGTTGGACAGGAAAGGAAAAGCGTGCACAAAACAACATGGCTGTGTAATGAAACAAGTGTAATGCAAGCTATTTCCTTGGATTTGAGTAAGATGTAATTCAGCTACTTAGAAGTGAGAAGCTGATTATCACTTTTTGAAGCCAAGCTATTTCTGGGATCATCCCACGGCAGGAGGCCCCTGGCTCGCAGGCGGACACGCTGCAGCAGCAGCTGGTTGTGCCCCACCGCCTCCCGTCACTTCACAGGGGCATTCGATAGCGAGACAGGATGCCACCCCCCCGAAACAAAATGACAAAACACGTGCCAAGACTGTGTGATCAAATGAAAATTATGGGATGTTATAGTATAGCATTCCTGACTGTTACCCCAACATAATGCCTTTTACTGAGGGAAAGGTGAAAACTGTGCCATTTCTGGAAGCAAGTGGTGATTACGGTTCACTTTCAAAGAAGATATTTTGCAATCAATGCAACCTCCCCTTAAAGGCTGAAGCTTGCACAGTGAACTTCATACACTTGAGCTGCAGTTCACGGAACTAGAAAGAACACAATTATCCTTGTTTTTTTCCCTTGGAAATACAAAGAATTTTTAGAGCCTTTAGAATTAGAAATCTCAGCTGGAACCCTAGAAGGGCTGAGGCTGGAAGGGATCCCCAGGGACCACACAGCCCAGCCCCTGCTCCAGCAGGGACACCCAGAGCTGGGGGCACCCGGTCACATCCCGGCGGGTTGGGAGCTCTGCAGAGCAGGAGCCTCCGCAGCCTCCCTGGGCAGCCTGGGCCAGGGCTGGGCACCTCCCACCAAACAAGTTCCTCCTCACGGGCACATGGAGCTGCCTGGGCTGCAACTGGCACCCATGTCCCTTGTCCTGTCTCTGGCCACCAGTGAGAACAGGTTGGCCCCATCCTCTTTAGATTCTCCCCTCAGATATTTGTACATGATGAGAAGAGCCCCATTTTATCTTCTCCAGGTTAAACAGGCGTAGTAGGTCTGGAATTAAAACCAGAAACAAGTTTTAATTCCAAAACTGTTGAAACAAACCCAGCTC
Source organism: Nothura maculosa (assembly GCA_032353885.1). Classification (NCBI taxonomy): domain Eukaryota; kingdom Metazoa; phylum Chordata; class Aves; order Tinamiformes; family Tinamidae; genus Nothura; species Nothura maculosa. The sequence goes on from JAUBOD010000059.1 coordinate 3,369,238, forward strand.
ACTAAGCTAGATCATGCTGTCGTAAACTCGACCAATCGTGTTAGATCAGTTTACTGGTGCCTCTCTGCACAACGTGACGCCAAGCACCACGTCACGCTCAAGCCACAACTTAGATCAAACTGCTGAACCTCCTCAGCATTTGCTAGGGTCATTGTGCCGCCTACATCCCAGCGCGTTCTCCACGTCTGTATCACCAGGCACACACTTGTAATGCACATATGGATCTCAGAGTCACCAGGAGCCTTCACCTGCTTTATTGATCGCCCCTGGATTACTCCAACAATAGTAAAGCAAATTTGCCTAGCAAGGGAATCAATATGACTTTAGATTAAGGTTCCCACAAAATACTTAATAAATAATATATTAATGATTTATTGTCTATTAATTATGATTTAATAAGGGCAATTGGCATCTGACTTAGCATACTGCACTACAGTGTCCGGATTCAGCATCTGAAACTGATCTCACCTTTTCTCTTTCAATGACTTGACTAAGAAATCCTTTCTAAATACAGTTCAGCCTTTGTGTTTGCTTTGGGAAAGCCTATGTTTCCACAGCACATCTATTGCTTGTACCATCCTACAGCATCCAAGGATTTTCAGCACATTTGGCCCTAAGAGAGAATTCAAAAGGTCAACAGGAAAAGCAGAGATAAATTCAGTAATACATATGAGGATGAGAGCTTGGTGGATAAATCTCTAAATTTCTAGGATTTCAGATCCCACCAGACAGTCAAACGGATGTTTAGTATCAGCCAGCAGTGTGCACAGTCACACGTCTGAAATGCCAGAAGGGATGAGGACAAATTTTGGAGTCCACCCAAGAGCACAGATCATGGCTTTGATGTGCTCTGACCATTAGAGAAGTAAATAGCCTTGATAGTTTTTGTCTCCTGCTCTGCCAGGGCCCATAGCACATGTCCTCAGTCAAGTCACCTTACTCCCTATGGGCTTTGGCAAAATGTCACACCTACAAAGTGCCATTTATTAAACATTTTATAAAGTGATTTGGGATTGGATCTTCCCAGAGGAAAGGCACTAACACAACCAAACCATTGGGTGCTATCTGGGATAATTTATCCTGGAGTTTGTAAGGAACACTACTACTCTCTCATATTTTATGTTAGAAAATGATCCATCTCGTAAGATCCTAGACTTCATCTCTAAAACAGTGCTATGCATCTAATATTGACTCACTTGTGAATGTCTTGGTGCTATGATGCTGTCATAGACTGACTATATTGTCACCTCTGCATGGTGGACTGCATGGGATGACCATTTCTTCAAACATCTGGGTCTTCTAAATACTAGTTTATGTAATGTCTCAAATGCAAAAGACCATAAAATGTGCTTAACATGACTCCAGCTGCACATATGTAAATTACAAGTGAAAATTTCTAGACTAACTATAATCACATTAATTAATGTTGTAATTACTTTCTCATTACATGACTATGTAGCTGGGTCAAGTTCTGGTTAATGTGATCATTATTTGTTACATAAAGCAACAGAGAAGACTGTCCATACGATGCATTATTCCATAAGATGCTTGTGCAAACACACACCTCTTTAGGAAAAAGGGGAAAAGGAGTCTGATTCATGTTCAAATCACAGCTTTTACCTAACCTTGCATGCTCACATACAAAACTAACGGGTGTTGGCAAAGGGCTCCAAAGAGAAGCACTGTCAGTACCCCACCCACCTGCACCCCTAATACCTGTCAGGTAATTCACACCACACGTACCATTTATGGTTAACGAGACTGTTTCATTAACAGCTAACGGCTTTGAAAGTTATCAACACAAATGTTGCAACGTCAATTAAGAAATCGGTAATAAAGAAAGCATTCTCTGCAGATTCAATTCTGCAAACTGCTAGGGAGTCAGAAAGTCCAGAAAGAAACTAGTAGCGCTCTGCACCCACATGGGGTGGAAAAGGTAATTCCGCCGGCACGTGGCTGCTGGAGGCTCTCGGACAGGAGCGTTCTCAGTAAGGCTGCAACCCACTGCAACCCACTCTAGCGTTTCCTGGCATTTCCTGGAGGGGATCCAGCCTGTGACACGCCGGCTGCTTGCTACTTGCAGTTTGATTTACAAAAGGAAAACTCTGGGTCTGGAAGATACATGCCCATCCTCAAGGACAGCAAAGAGACACTACAGCATCACTGAGAATTAAAGAGGGAAAACCAAGAGATTAAATTGGTTTTCTGCCCTGGATATTATTTCTGACCCCACGTTACTTGGAGCAGAATGCTAGCAGTAAAGTCAAGGTAATCTCAACTCATGATGGAAAGGGTTTACTCTATTCTCTTTGGCTTTATACAGATCTTTCACACCAAAATACTAACACTGAAAAGGTCTGCGCAAATCCCTGCTGTTTTTATTTTTGACGCATTGAACAACATCACAGATATTTAGGAATTCTTTCCTTTTTTTTCACTGATTACAGATGAGGACCAACATGCACTTGGCTTATGAACAGAAGACCGCGAGATCCTATGTGAGCTATAATTAAACAAGGAGAGTCACGGGCATGGTAGGAAGAGAATCTTCCAGGATAGTAAATTAGTCCTTGTTGCAGAAAAATGATAACCATTTCTCTTTCCTTGCAAAAATGAGCTGCTTTAGTACAATAAAGGCATAAGCATCAATATCGTCATGAGGCAGCCATCTGGCTTGGGTGGAGACAGTAAGTGGCGAGATCCTCCCCAGCCAAGGGTGGCTTTAGTGCTTTAGTGGATTTCCAGCACAGAAATACCTACTTACCGGTCAGATGGTCCTGCTGAAAGGAGTTATCCAGGTTGGATATCTCCTCAAGACTGGCCTGTTAAGTCACTTCTAACTTCTTCATAGGAAAAATATTTGAGAAATAAAAATTGTTTAGCAGAGAGTAGAACTGAAAAAGGTTAAGTCTTACCTACCTCTACTACTGCTTTGGCATCCAGTCTGAAGTTGAAATCTCCAAAGACAAAATATGAAACTTTCTCAAACCGCTGATCTATGATTCTGGGGGGGAAAAAAAAGTCATTCAGCTTTGCATATATTCAAACATACACATGCACATATTTCTTATGTCACTTTAGAGATTACTTACATATATTCCCCAAGAACATTTTATTTTAGGAACAATTTTGGAAAAAACTGGGACAATCAAAAGTACCAATTTATTTTGGAAGCATCATCTTGATAAATTAACTGTGCATTTGGGCTGTGCTTCCTTGCTCAGGCAACTGTCTCCAGTACAATAACATATTCAGTTACCCCTGGCCTTGCAATAGCTGGTCCCTCGTGAGGTCTGCTTCTCTGATAGACAAGCCCTTTTGAGAAATCAAGTGTCTGTTGAGACCATAGCCAACTCCTAAGCTGGGCTTTCTGGACATGGAGCAGAGACTGACTCTCTTCTCCCTGGTCTCTTCCTACTAAAAAGGGAGATGAAGCATTTCTATTTATCATGCAAATCTTATATTATTCAAAATGTCATATTCTTAGTCTATCGTTAATAACAATTCCTTGGTGCTCCAAAAAACATGCAGTTTTACATGCTTCTAGGGCTCTCAGTATTTGGAAAACCACTGGGTTAACCCTTAATTTCTAAACAGGAATCACTGCAGCTAATTAATTAAATAATGAGTAGCTGAATAGGGTACAAAATAACTGAAATGTGACTGTTATAGCTGGAAAGGAAACACATAGAACAAATGTACAAAAAGTGGATGAGTATACTAAAGTGCATACTAAGAAGTAAGAGACAGAATCAAGGCAATACACTCTTCACTTTCTAGGATTATATAAATGTTTAAGTACTATGATATCCTAAATCCCAGCTGAGACAGAGGCTCCCATGCACAACTAAGGATTATAAAGCAATGCACAGCGAGGCAGACCTGCAACTGCGCTGCCCAGCCAGGAGGCATTTGTTTTAAATGGCTTTAAATGTTTTAATACATTACATCCTCTTGGACACTGCAAAGCTATAAAGTAAGGAGGAACTCTAGATTTACAGCAAGACACTGCTGCTCCTCTTAACACATCTCCTTGCAGTTTCAGTCTGCAGCCATCTATTACATAAGGACCATTATGCTATTGAGAAATTAATGTGCATTGGACCTATGCTAGCGATCACCGGAAGTAAATTCTGCTGCAAAGAGTTATCCTCTTCTGGTAGGAAAATCTCCAAATCTTCCATTCAGCTGACAAATTATTGCAGGCACTGTTAATAAATACTGTCTGCTGTCAAACACTACCGAGCATCAGGCTGGCCTGCCGCTCGCATCCTGTACATAACATCACCTGGATTGGTGCCCTCGCGGCACGTGGAAGGAAAATGAGAGTTTAAAAGCTAAACCATTCACACCATCACAGTTTGCTAACACTGTAACTGCAAGTTCTCACATACAACTTCCACACGCAAAAAGCTGCTTTTGCTTTGCGGCTTTAGTGATTCCTGTCGGGAGTTTTTGCTTTGCTCTGCGCCGATGGCTGCTGCCAAAACCTGAGAGAGATTACAGGAATGACAGCAAGGTCCAGAGACGGCCTTTTAAAGCAAACTGATGTCATGAGGATGATATCTGGGATTGCATTATGCAAAGATGGATTTTTCAAATAAACAGACTGCTCCAAAAATAGCCATTTAAAACATCTCTTAATTAAATTCACTTGAAAAAACTCAAATAGCTATGGACAAACAAAACACTTGATTAACTTCTGCTTCTGATCAATCAATTAAAAATCAGTCATTTTATAGCCTTGCACATTACCTGATTTAAACATGATTTGGATATGAAACATCAACTTTAAACTGGCAATTTTAACCAGCTACTTCCCATATATTTTCTGTATTTTCTATATTTTCACAGCAGGGAGTATGTAGCCTTTTTAAAGCATACAGGCTACCTCACAATAAAATATACTTTTACTTGCTTAACTTTATATACACATATACATACACACATATATGAGGTCAAACACACATATATAAAAAATCTCCATGCTTATATATGTATAAGCATGTGTGTGGAAATATATATATATATATGCATCAACTTTTATATACATATGTGTGTGGATATATATATATATATACATACACATCTATCTACCTGAATAAATCTACTTTAAATATCATTTTACAAAACAGGTGTTAAGGCTTAAGCAAAAAAAGAAGTTCTGCCTCTTTCCATCTTTTAATCCACAAATAAGTAAAACTGGTCAAGAGGACAAGTAAATGCAGAACTGGGAAGACATTCTGTTTGATTTTTACTTGCAAATGAAGCAAGAGGTCTTCAGAACTTGCTTTATTTTACTTTGCCATTTGCCATTACACTAGTACCCTTCTTTTAACTATGAATCATCTAATCCTTTAAAAATGCTGCCACGAATCAGCTGATGGAGCGATAAATCTGAATCATATAAAAAGTAAGCGGCCATCCCATGTCACCAACATTCATTTAGTGTTTTCAGTGGGAGGACCAAGTGCTATTTCTTGCAACTTCCATTTGCCGTCTATCGGATTATCCAGAAAGGCTTCAGGGTGCTCTTCCTCCTTGCACAGCTTTTTCCAAGAGCTAGTGACAAAACCAGCCACTCTTGGGGAAAAATGTCACGATGGTGAAGGAGATTACAGATATTTCACTTCTGGAGTTTTATGTGAAAGAGGAAACCAAGGACCATCAACATCGTCTTGATGGGCTGTGACCTCTACGGGGTCTGCATTTTGTGTGGACTTGTTAACCTTCAAAGTGTGCTGTTCAAGGGTCAGAGGACAATACTTCCTTCTCAGTTCCACTTACGCAGGACTCCTAACTGCATAATCAGGCCTTAATAGTCGTCCTAGGTGCAGCCTGGAACTGGAGGACTGAGCTCCTCGTCCCAGTTGAGGCACACCATCTCAGTCATCTCAGCAGCTTCAAACCAATTCTGCCTTTTTATCTGGTGACTTTATGCTGAAAATCTTTTGGGCTGCTTGGATTGCTCTCTAGTACCTTCCAATCTTTGCTGTATTTTGAGGAGAGATAAAAGGACTGTAAATTTTCAAAGAAGACCCTGCCTGTTTTCTGGGGGTGGATGAGGAGATCTGCAGGGAAGCACCACGACCCGCTCAGGAGCGGGCAGCACGGCTTGGCTGCTGGGACAACCATGTGCCCAGCACGGAGCAGCACTGGGAAGGGCACAGGAGCAGGAAAACCTGAAGGGAAATCAAGCAAATTCTGTTGTAAAAGCAGGGACTGGGCTTTGGCCTTGCAGGCCAGGAAAGGTTGAGCTACTCATACATCAGGGCAAACCCCTAAGTTTGGATGGGATCAGCTGGATGAGAGTCCTGGAGGACAAGCTTCTGCATAACAACTTCAGCCACCTGGGCACCCTGGTCATATTGGGCCTGAGAACAAGAGCTGGTAGCAGTGTCTTGTCTGCCCCAGGTTCCTGCAAAGGTCAGTCAAGTTCCTGAGGTTGGTCCACACACACAGCACAGGGCCTTAAAAGGAGAACACTGGCACTACTGACATGGGGGAAGCCTTCCACAACTTCCCTTCGCAATTAAAGCACGGATGGCCCCTGGCCGCGCTCACCGTGACGTCCTGCAGGGCCCTGGGCTGCACGGCGATGTCGGAGGGGCCGGGGCAGCGCGCGGCCGCGGGGCAGCGGCAGAGCATGATGCAGCGTGACAGGCGGCGTGGCGCGCGGCCGGCCGCGGCTGCGCCGCTTTGTGAGGGGGATCAGCCGCATTATGCCTCTAATAGCCATGTCTAATGCAATAACCGGCTGGGTTTTGTCCCGAGCCAAGGTATCAGCACCAGGTCAGAAGGTAACGCTCTGTTTACACGATTATTTCCTAAAGCACTTAGCTTCCCCTCAGCATGGAAGTTGGCTTTTCTGCTTGTAAGGGGGCCTAAAGAATTGAGGGAATGGGCAAAATTAGCTACACTAGCTGGAGCTGAATGGGCTGAGGTGGGAGGTCCGCGGCGGCCGCAGCAGGGCACCTTCCCCGGCCGCCCGCGGGCCGCGCGCCCCAGGCCAGCCCGCGCGCCACCCACACGCACCCGCCGTGCCCAGCGGCGGCCACGGCCCGCGGCGCAAACACGGGAGCAGCCTCAGGGCGAAGGGGCCCTGCCGCGGGACACGCAGCGGGAGCGGGCGAGGACGGAGGCCGCTCCTCCCTTGGGAAGGGGCAAGCAAAGGAAGACCAGATTTTACTCAGCAAGGACATCTTTATAATTTATAACAGATGTGTCTAGCTAAATTAAAATGATACAAGCACTTGCCTATTGTTTGTGAAAATTTTCGGGGAGCAATTATCTTTGCAAAAAACTATGTTTTTATGCATTACTCCTGCAAACGAATTAAAGGCACAACAGCTGCTTTTGCAAAGGAAATGTGAGAGCACCTAATGAAAAAAAAAAGAGAAAACCCATGTAACCATGTGGAGAAGACCAACACATCTCCAGTTAATCCTGTTTACTGTGGAGCCAGGCACAGCTGAGGGACATTGGTTCTGCTCTGCAGTCGCACTGCTGACATCCCTGTCTGCCGACCTGCAGAAGACTTCATCCTTTGGTCTGGCCTGTGAGGTGCTCCGAAGCTGCTGATGGACCAAACCATGGGCCCAACATCCCAGAGACCTGATATATGTCCCTGATCACTCCATGCATCACAGCCTCGTAGCTCGCGCTAGCCAGAGGGCACGTCCAACCCACGTCCTCTTGAATGACGCGGGTTGACAAGACAGACAAGAAGCAGAGCTGTCCTGGTGGACAGCTGGTGGGCTGCGCATGACCAGCAATGCCAGGCACACCTTCTGCCCTCTGCGATCCACCGTGCCAGATGGGATAACAACTCCTGCAGTGACTTCTGGTGGAAAGTCAAGGAACAACTGCAGAAAAGACCACACCTACTACTCTAACCGTGCGAAGACACTGAACATCGGGACTCTGAAAACACTGTTTTGGTGTACAGTATACAAGCACTGCCGTGTGGCCCCTCAAGTCTGCCCATCCTTCCCTCGCTGTGCTTAGCCTTAGCCTGGGAGGTCAGCCCCAATGCCCCAACCCAGGGACAGCTCGGTGCAGATCCACTGGAAATGATCTCAACTCTCATCACAGGTTTTGAAGGAATCTTTGAAAGGCAGCACCTTGCTGCCATGTGGAGCACTCCTGCCCTTCTTCAGAGGGTCAGAGCTCAGTGCTTCGCACTCTCCCGTATACATTTACAGATAAATTTCAGGGATAAAAAAGCAGCATTCATTTTGAAGAAAAGTTAGCTGTTGACAGCCTAAGTGTGCCTAAAAAGATGTGATGGAAGTGCTTTCACTGGCATGCCTCAAGTGTGCAACACTGTCATTAAAAAGATAAACTTTATCATATTTTCGTGTTCTGCTCTTTCTGACATAATAGCTAAAACCTATTAATAACACCAAAATATCTCCAAAGGTCAAGCTGCACACGGGAAGATGAAGGGAATTGTCAAGAAGCTCAGGCAATCATCTTAGGGCTCCGACATTTGCCAGGGCTGCTTAACTAATATATGATGCTCATTTTTAATTTCAATATAGTGCCATTTGGGCAAAAATGTTGTATTTTTTAATTAATTAGAATGTCAGTAGCTATTAAGATTAAAAGAAAGACCACATCAATAATAAATACTTAATCCAAAGAAAGGATTACAAGATGAGCAATAAAAATCAATTTTTAGAGCTGGAAAATTGTGACTTTTTCCTCACCTGGCTGGTATTTTCATTATATTGACAAAACCATGATCTTACCCAACACTGACATTCGCCTAATGAAACAGCAGCCATGTATAATGATGTAAGTACTTGTCATTTTGCTGCAGAAGAATACAATGTGATTGCACCGGTGTTGTGTTACAAAGAAATTGTCTAGCTCTTTATCTGATGTAAAAGAAAATCAGAAGGAACTGGAGAAATTGCCTATCTTTTTGAATCTTTCTCTATTTTATTGTGGAAGATTAAAAAGCTTCCGAGTAGCTCCCGGAGCGGCTAACACGGGCTCGGGAGCAGCTTGCAGGCAGTGACCGTGTGTCACGCTGCACCGAGATGGGGCCGCAGCGGCTCTCGTCCCCCCTTCCACAGAGCTGGGATGTAGCGGGATGCAGCAACATCCCGTGACCACGGCTACCCCAGCGGCTACCAGGGCACAGAATGAGCAGGACCCGCTGCAGCGGGGGCCCATTCACCCCTCGGAGCTGGCCAAAGACCTCGTGCAGGGCTCAGCGCGGGCAGCGTGGCAGTGCAGAGCGCCGCAGAGACCCGGGGCAGCTCCCCGGCTGTGAGCAGGGCACAGCGGAGGGGACGAGCGCCGCTGACACAGTACTGGCCATGCCAGCCCTCTGCCGGGCTCGTCTGCTGCGCTCAGGCAAGCCATTAACAACAGAAACGCTGCAGAAAGGGGCAATGCAAACATGATGGACACAGGAAGATGACACCTACAGAGGGTTCCACAGATGAGCTGCGTGGCATTAAGAAAAGCTACCCAAAAACAAGCTTTGTGTTTGTGCTTGGTAGTGTGTGCCTTCTTCCCTGCAAAACCAGACCAGAGTGGACTGCGCAGCTAAGATGAAACATGGGCAAAAAGACAGAAATACCTGGCATGCCAAAAAGAAGAAGAAGAAAGCTCTCTTTCGGAAGAGCACACCAAAATACTGAAGCTGCCAACATTATGTTCGAGCAAGGAGAATCGTGGTGGCGCGGAGGCAGCGGGACAGCACTTAAAGCAGAGCCTTGCCTCCCCAAAGGAGCAGCGGCCGCGGCGGCAGCAGGCGCAGCCCGGAACAGACCCCGCACGCTCCACCCGCAGCCACGGCAGCACCTCTACAGACAAGGGCCAGGACGCTGCAGCTTCCTGCGGCTGTGCTGCTCCCCAGGACAGGGAACACAGGACTGAGGCAACTGCCCCGCTCCATGGGCACCCAGAGCCGGTTGTTCCCGGCGTTCCCGCCCAACGGGCTCCTTCACCAGCTCCACGTGCGGCACCTGTCAGCTTGCGGCAGCCTCTTGCAGCAAGCATTAAGCGGCTTGTAAATAAAATTACAGTAGCGATTTATTTTCATTTCTCTGCAAATGAATAAAAATTTGATCAACAACCCACATGGATTCTGCTTAATTGAATCACAGCTATCTGGGAAGATTATACGGCCATACACTATAACATTTCAAAAGAAAGGAACGGCAACAAAGGCTGATGTGAGTGTCACCTTTAGCTAGGCACTAATGACTGCTCTTTATCCAGCCCCCAAATCTCTGAGGAACAAATTATGATGAAAAGAGAAACACAACTCAGTACAAGTGGTGCACTCTGCCGCACTCTCACAAAAAGGCATTTTCAGAGCACAATCAAGCGGGCAACAAGTTATTCAGAGACATTACTTCAGGTTTTGGTTTTTAAGAGCTCTTCTGCCTTTTCTTCAGTTGTCTGTACTTAATTTTGCAAATTCCCTTGAGAATGGTACCTTACCACTGCATCCAGTCTAGCTGGGTGCTATGACATCAGTTAAACATGATTAGAAAAAACACCACGGCCAACATATTACTGCATAAATGGATAAAACAAGTGAAATCATTCCCAAAGCCCAGAAAGATGCTCAGCATCCCACCAAAAGCATCCCCAAATCAGGAACAGACCTTGCAGGGGCAAAAACCTCTCCAGAAAACCTTCATTTAAGTGGCTTTTTTTTTTTAAACAACTGCAAGTTTTTTATAATTCTGGATTTTTGATTGCCTCTTCCCCAATTCATCTTCATGAGCTTCCTTTTGTTTGCAAAAAATTGTCTTTGATATGAGAGCAAAAACAGACCTCTTATTTGCAATACAAATTAAAAATGCTGCAAAGGATTGATGTAATACTCCCGTGTACACCCCAGAACCTGCTCAGTTATTAATAGAACAAAAAAAGCTCAATAACAGAACGAGAGCCAAATTACTGACTAGGACCATGAGAGCAACAATCATTAACTATACAGTTATTGTCCTTAAAATTATAAGCATGTATATTTTCCATTTCAGCACACATAAGCACACAATTATTATTCTGCTAAAAATACAAACGAAACTAAAAAATGTCTGTTTTTTAACAGGAATGACACGCGAGTTTTTCACAGCAGATTCAAACTCGCAAACGCTCGAGCCAGCAGCAGGGAAAACGCATCTTGCTTCATCTGACAGCTCAAAAGTAACAAGATAATTTTGCTGGATTTACTCTTTAGGAACATATTATGCAAACACACTAATTTTGAGAGCACTTAACCTTAGTTTAAGGGGGGGAAGCAGGGCTGAATCTTAACGAGCTGAGCCTCGGGGTGTTTAATGAAAAGCTGTCTTTTGAATGTGATCTAGAGTTTTAAACCTTTGTTAGGAGACATTTGGAGAGCAGGTTTATTTGTCCTGGGAGTGCATCCTGTTTGAACACACACAAATTTCATCAAATGCCTGAATATGCACGATTTCATGCTGAGTTTCCACTTACGTTAAAATCACTATTGCCAAAAATATTTTAAAAAATCAAAAAGGGAAAAAAAAAAAAAGTGGGGCTACTCCTAGAATTTCTCTCAAATGACCCAGATCTTTAGAGTGAAGTTTTTCTTTGCCTAGAAACTAAGTGGCTTTTCTTTGGCTCATTCAGCTGCTAGTTCTGGGAAAAGCCCAAAGAGAAACATTTAGATTGGAGGGGTCTTTGAGAAGATGTGACAGTTGACTGATGAGCATCCATAAAATGACAAAGAATAGTTGTGTGGAGCCGGTGCATCACATCGCCTCTCCCTGGGAAACTAATTGCTCTGAATTGTTAATAGTAACATTATTTTTCTGGCAATCATTTCTTTTGAATACCCAAAATGAGCATGAAACAGCTCCTTTGACCGGACATAAAAGTTAAATGTCCCAATGTTGATCAAATTAACTTCAGCTATGTGACAATGGACTATATTTGTGAGAAAATAATGAAGGGTACAAAGGGGAGCTTTATGCCAAGATTTCACAGTTGTAATGTAAAAATGTTTCTGTTGAACTAGGCCAGGGAATGTTTCAATAGGGAAACAGAAGAGCACTGTCACTTTCTTTCTTTTTTTCTTTTTTTTTTTTAAACATTCATTTTATAGCTCTGAATGCTCCAGATAATTTTGGTAGGTTTCACTGGTTGGCACACTGAGAACCGCAGTACCAGGCTAATTAATATCTCTGCTGCCGGTTCCTAGCAGACACTTCTCTCATGCTTTTAAAGGACCCGATCCTGTCGTCTCTGCTCAGCCTGGTCACACTATTACCTGCAGCAAACACATTTCCCCAGCAAGGGCCTAGCAGACCTGACTGACGTGCTGATATGATTAATTAATAAGACACATACACACGTATTAATTACAGCAAAGCACTGCCAGCTGTGTTTCTTTTCCTAATTTCATACATGACTTAAACCCTGCAAGTTTAGAAAACGCAAAGACACAAGTGGGATGCAAACACAGCTGTGTGTACATGTGAGTTAACCAAAATGGGCTCAGAAGAAATCTTTTGTCCCGCAGAATATAATCAGATATTCTTATTCTGACTTATTAAACATGTTCCGTTTAATCTATCTGGAAAACCGTAGGTGACATCTAGGAATTTAGTTTTGCATTTGCATTACTGTTAAACACTGTCAGCACTCTAATCTGTATACAGTTTATATATATTTGTAAATATATAAACAAATATTTACTTAAAACAGTCTAATTCCAGCTGTCTTAATCTTCAAAGAGTTTGCATAATACCACATTTTCTTCACAATTGCTAAATGACAAATGTTAAAAGCAATCCAGCTCTGTGCATATCGCTATCTGTCTTGAAAAGCATTTTCTTGAGTATATTATTCATTCCTGTATTTTATTATAGCTAAATGACTTCACGATGCCATTATAAGATTAAACCTTTGTGCTCCCTGAATATCTATGATTATTACCACAATCCTATAGAAAAAAACTTTTAAAGGTAACTTTAAATCACTTGCTTGACAGTTTTTTTCCTTTTCCTTTCTTTTAATGCTCCTCCAACCCTTTTCTCAGTCATTTGGAGAATGTGAGAAGCTTCATGCCTATGCATCAAAACAACCCTGGAATACCACAATTTTGGCAAATCAGTTTCTCTGATGAATTCAATGGCAGATTGATTGCTTTGAGCTTTACTTGTAAACACTCTGCTACTTTGTACTTCAAACTCCGGGGCTGGGTTTCCCCTCACATGAAAAGGCTGCACCTAATACATGTTTATGAAGATGCAGAGTGACCAGGTCGCTCTCTCCCGCAGTGACCTAAATCAACTGTGAGAAGGTGTTTGGGCTTCATTCGGTCGGGGTTTAGCTCATTAAACTGTTTTCCTTCTCTGCATTGTTCGCAAGGTTTGAACTGCACCCCTGTTAAATGCTCTTTAGCAGTTTAAAGGCTTTAAAGGAAAAGACTTATCAGCCTCTGTTTTTAACAGCACTAAATCTGCATTATTAGTTCATGCAGATAAGGGGATTTAAAAGCTCAGCTTGAAACCTCCCTCTCCTACATTTATCTGACACTGCATAGTTCCAGTAGCTCAGCTGGAAATGTAGATCTATGAAGCTTTAAAGAGAGATTAAAGCCAAGAAAAGAGGTACTTTTCCCCCTATAGCAGCTCTCACTTTCCCTTTTCCTACTGTCTGGAGGAGCCATGGCAGACAATGGTCAAAGATGGTTCCCAAAACCCGCTGAATGGGGACACTGTTGGTGGCAGCATTCATTCAAAGTGAGCTTCAGTGTATTGTCCTCCCCAATCAGCAGGTCCCAATAGAGTTTGCTGGTGGCTGCCAAAAGGTTAGCAGCGCCCGTGAAAGGGGGCTCCCATTATTCACTGCTGCTACAGAAGTGCCCTTTTGTGCGCGGCAGCCCCTCGCCTCGCTACGGAGGTCCGGATCTGCGGCTGGCTGCGCGCTCAAAATGCCCATTCGTGTGAATGCAACGGCCGCGCGGCTGCGCAGCCCCAACCGCGGCGCTTTCTCTGCCCGGCCGGGGCGGCCGCGCAGGTTTTGGCAGTGTCACATTTTAATGATATACCGTCCTGACATCTCTGACCCACGGCTGACACCAATACTACACTCTTATTACCTTACCCTGGCCGGGCATCGTGGGAGGTCCGCGGCCAAAATTAGCTAATGAAGCACCCTGCACGCTGTAAACAAGCGGGTAATAAATAATGCAGCAGGCTCACGCAGCTCTGCCCAAGGTCCCGAATGCAAAGCACAGGCAAAGGAGAGGAGATCGGCAGAGCAGAGCAAAAACAAAACACAAGCAGACCCGTCCTGCATGTAACGGGACACGCAGATCTGATCAAAACTGCACCAAGAGTGGATCCAGATCCCAACACGGCTCTGTGCACTAAGGACAGGGACTTCTATAAACCATGGTAATATAAACCTAGTTACCATGCTTCCTCAGGCCACAGCATTATCCCGTGCTCTGAACAGTTTTGAAACAGGAAACATGAGAAAACATACTGCTTTTCAGCTCTTCATCCATGTATCATTCCCAAAACGTAAAAAAAAAAAAAAAAAAAAGAAGCCTATTTTGGGGAAGTTCCTTGCTAGCCCTCTGCTGGGGTGTGCAGGGAAAGCACTCGCTTATACAGAGCGAGAAAGCAGCATCTTTGGCTGAAAGAGCTGCCCATGTTTGACTAAGAGGGAACTTGCAGGAAGCACAGAGCAGCCAAGTGCCCGCTGCGGCGGAGCGGGGCACCAGGGCGCTCCGCGAGGCTGCCCGCGCGGCGCCACGTCCGCTCTGCTGCCCCTGGAGCAGCAGAGATCCAGCGCCGCCGCGAACACGCTCCGCAGCACGGGGGGAGGCGAGCCCAGTGCGCAGAGCACGGCGACGACCACAGCCACGGCAAGGAGGCCGTGGCAGGCGTGGGGATGCCACAGAACACGCAGGGTGTTTGCAGAGCGGGAGCGTTCACGGGAACGGCAGCAAGCAAAACTGCAGATAACCCACGGGGTTTTTATTTTTCCAAGCCAAACAATTTGCTTTCAGGACCATCTCGTTCACAAGTGCAGGTGCACCTCATGCCTTCTTCAAAGAGACTCTAAAGGTCTGTTTCTCAGGCAAAAAGAAATCAGGAAACACCTCCTCACAGTGAATCTTTACATTTCAAGGTATTATAACCAGGCACTTCCATGTTTACCATACCAAATATTCCCTGGCAAAAGTGTCTTCTTGTTTGAGGATAAGTTATCTTTTCTTTGACTTTACAACCGCTAATTAGGCTAGCAGCAAAGAGCGGCTATTTGGGGACTGCTGGACACGGTAAACCTTGTACTGTGCCACACACCACAGGAATCCACTCTGGAACGCTGCTATGGACCGTGGTGTTATTAATAACAGCGATGCCTGCGTACAAATGCTGTGTCGTTGCTCTAAAAGATTAGCTGCTGGGTGCTCTCAGCCCACACTGAGACTGAAACATCACGGGCTTTAACGTGCAGGGGCTGCAGCTCATGACCTACGGGACAGGCCACAGAGGTGCATTTATTCAGTCTGCAGCAATGACGAAGGCAGGATTTTACTGCTGCCTTTGTGCAATGGTGGCTGTGGAGGGCACGGAGCCAGGCTCCAAACAGTGCAAGACAAGGGGCAATGGGCATGAGCTGCACGGAGAGGAATTCCAATTGGATTTTAAGAGAAAAATGTTCACAAAGAGGGTGATCAAACATGGACATGAGCTGTTCTTGGAGCTGTTTGCTGCTTGTATCGAGGTCGCCTTGAGCAACCTGTTGAAGTCTGAGCAGGAGGGTGGATGCAAGACCTTCAGAAGTCTCTTCCAAGACAAATTATTGTACTATTCTGTAATTACAACATACTTGAATTTCAGGGCTTTTTTTTATTCCATGCAGACCAAAATGTTAGCTAGTGCATTTTGAGACACACTTGCTTTCTATTCAACAAGTTTTGATGACTTCAGAGAGGTTCTGCTGCTCATCAATTTCTCTCAAAAGCAGTGTCACACATGGCCCTGCAATTGGCACCACCCAGACCACCCTATGCACACTATGTTGTGCATGACCATTTTCAGATCACAGAACAAAAGTCTCTGCATTTTGGAGCGTGCCTTTCGGAACATCTTTCATAAGCTGCTTAGGAACACAGAAGAACGAGAGAGGCTAGGAAAGGCTAATACATACCTATCAAGTACATAGCCAAGAGCCTTATGCCGTATTCCTGAGTAAACCGATGGGCTTGTTTCCCAAGCAATTAAATTGGAAGCATCATGGAAAAGGTGAATGTTTACCAAGTCAAAGGCACTAAGACAAAAAAAGGAAAAAAAAAAAAGACTCAGGATAAAGGAAAAAAAAACTTTTTTTTGCAATTAGTAAAGCATTGAACATGATAACACTTAATACATTCTCTCTTACATTACCTTAATATTTACTCACAAATATTGTGCAAATAAAGCTATCATCAACAGAAAATTATCAAAGCATACCATCAAACTCATATTAATATATGCACAGCTAGGGAGGCACCTCCTAAGCTTCTGCTTAGAACCATCCATTATAGGAAAATGAAAGGCTTTGTCAGCCACATTTCAAAGACAGCAAGCAGTATCCTCTCACTGAAATGTCTTAAAACACCAGAATTGAATGTGTAAAGAAACAGCTTTTTCTTTCTTTTGTATAGGGCTGTGCTATTGACATTCAGAGATGTGCATTCCGAGGGACATGGACATGTCAAAGAGCTGGGCAGAGAGGAACCTCCTGAGGTTCCACAAGGACAAGGGCAGGGTCCTGCACCTGGGCAGGAATAACCGCAGGCACCAGCACAGGTCAGGGGCGACCTGCTGCAGAGGGAGCGGCGAGTCCTGGGGGACGCCAAGTTAACCGTGAGGCAGCAGGGCCCTCGTGCCCAAGCGGGACATTTTTAACAGGTCCTCGGAACACTGGTGGTGACTAAACTGCAGGGAATATTTCCCAGACATTTTCAAAACTTGGAACTCTGGAAAATGATGAACAAATACAAATTACATACCAGCATGCAGATAACTCTATCCTAAAGGATTCCTTTGTTATGAGAAATTAGGCTACTTAAAACACTTCATTCTCACACTTACAAAAAACCACAAGGTATACTTGGTTGTGGCTGATCAAAGGTAGCCAGCAGCGACGTGATAGCAAAGGCTCGGGGAAGGGTCCAGTGAAAGTCCTTCCCGACACTTGGAGGCAGGTTGGGTTCATGGCTCCAGAGCTGCTGCAAGCTCCCGAGCAGGGCACGGCCGGGCCTTGTCCGCGGTGCCGCTGGCCTTCGGACAGGGCCCTCTGCCAGCTCCCCGGCACGGGCACCCAGGAGATGCCCTCACCTCCTGCCTGAGCGCCCTTCAGCCAGCGCGGGCTGCCACACAGCTGCTATTTAGTTAAACTCAGCTCATTTTGTGGGTAAACCGGCTTGAGGCAGCTCATGCCTCCAGCACATGCACATGAACTTTTCAGGGAGCTCCAAAGTCAAACATCCTTTAGCTGCAAGACAGCTACATGTGCAGGTAATGCCAGACACAGCAATGAAAGACACAGTCTCACTTTTCTGCCTAGGCTTCCTCATGGCTCATGGACCCCACATGGGCTGAGGCTCAGAGTCCTCGGTGGACGCCAAGTCCTTCATTCGTACGGCTGGGGAACACCTTTTGTCCAGTGTTCAGGCCCCCGTGCAAGGTGACGTGCAGCACAGCCCCACCATGCGACTAAATCACCTTGCCCAGGACTTCCGATTGAAAAGCATTTATATCTGCTATGGTAGCTTGAGTATTTTGTATTTGAACAAACTTCCTAATTATGCTGACTTTGCACTGCCAGCCCTGTATATGTATATTATACATATACACTTACACAGCAAGTTTTGCCAATCGCACTCACTGTTACGATAAAGTCCTACTAACAAAGACAGAGGTACTAAGTTTTAAGATATGCAAATAGTATATAATGGAAAAAAATTATTTGGAGACATTGGCTTGAGATTTCCATTCCCATCTGCTCAAGGGATGAACAGGACACGTTCCTGATGAACTGGGAACAGGACGGGAAGAGAGCCCACACACAAACTCCTCTCCTGAGCATATCTGTAATCCACTCCTCTACACTTAAAAACTGCATGTTTTTATAACTTGCTAATGAAGGGCCTTCCATTTACAATCTATCTGTCCTTAAAATAAAACTTTCATCATTTTACCTGTTGTCCTGCAAATTAAAACGATTTCCTTCTGCCGTTTCCCGCAGGGAGATGGAGAGCATCCATTCCCGAACTCCTTTGCTATAGTCAAAGCTGCTGTCCTCTCCTGGAGGCGCCAAGTCCAACTCTTTCAGCTCACTCCAATTCTCCTTGTCCTTCCTCCAACCCATCTTGCTCAGCACGCAAAGCAGGAGCTCACAATCTATCAAAGGCCTTGCCAGTACAGGGTAGAATAATTACTGGGCCTTCTCCCGTCACGTCCCTCACATGATGTATCTATTAACACGTCTCGGTAAGATAATAATGAACCATATTCAATTTCAGCTCCCTTGATTCATTTCTGCAGCACAGACAATGTGCCAGTTACTCCCAATATTATGTTTGTGCTTTTGGATTCTCCTTTGGAAGTGCAACACTTGGCACTTCTCTGAATTCCACGCTGCAATGCAATTTTCTCTGAAGCATCCGCACGGTTTTGACCGCTGCGGTCTCTCCAGACTGGGACCGTATCTATGTTCTGTAAATGGATTCTCTACTCTGTGACCGGTAGCTGATATCATCTATACATGAAATTTGTACTTAGACAGTAATTTATTCAGGGCACTGTCTTGTATCTATTAACACAAAAATTTTAGGGGCAAAAAATAACAATTATTTATAAATGAAATAATCAAAAATATACGCAATTCTCTTTAATATTTTTTTCAAAAAAATGAAGTTTCAGAGTGTCCAAGAGGGTAAAAAGAAGAAAAGGTACAGGAGGAAATAAAGAGAAAAAAAGAGGAGACACACAGTGAGTACCTAATGATGGGTGCTCAATGCTCACTTCTGCAGACCCAGGCCGCACTGCTGGGATGACCATGTCATATGAGTCTGCAAAGACTAACAAGAACCTAAACCACCCCAGAGCCACCTGCCCAACTTCTCCGGCAAAAGGAAGCCCGTAAAAGGAGAAACCTGTTACTCTTTTATCAGCCACAACATTGTTTGCTCAGCATTATGCAGGTGCCTATTTGCACAGCGAGCAAGGCCATGGGACAGCACTGCAAAGGCAGTCCGTGTGAAGAGCCACCAGACCCCAAACCCAACCTTCACTTGATTTGTGAAACGGCTACAGGAAGAATGGAAAAATGCTGAGTATTTACCCACATTTCTGTGCCCACAGCACAAAGGAGCAGTGTGCATCAAAATCAGGCCTAAAACATGGTCAGCGTCCCGGGGCTTGGGAAGATGTGCAGCGAAGAAGCCCCTGCACCGGTGAGGGCGCACGGCGTGTGAACGTGGCCTCGCTGTGTCCTTAGGGTTTAACAGCTCTACGGCAGTGCTGCAGGAGGCTCCAGCAGCACAAGCAGAACAATCTCATCAGTTATCAGCAGGATCAGGTATTTTTTTCCTGATTAATTGAAATCTCTTCGTGTGGAGACAAAGAACATGTTCAAGCTCTCTGAAGTACACTGATTTGCACAGGCAGATGCATATACTGATACTACAACATAATACTACTACTATTTTTACTAAAGACAGAATTTTCAAGCCCAAGATAGTAAACTACTGTGAAATACATCTCTTCCTTCCCAATGCTGGCTGGTACTGCTTCTTTCCAAGGAACTCATTTAGCACCTAGCACCACAAAGATCTTCAACTTCTGTGCTCCCCTGGTTGTCTCCTATATCTTTATTCCCAGTCTGTCTTCTGATCAACCTAAAGAGCATAGAATTCTCCTTCCTTGGGCGTTCCTGGCACATGATGGGCAGGATTCTGCTTTGACAACAGCCAGGCTCGGCTCATCCGGGACAGCCTGGCTCAACGGAGAGCTGCAAAACGAGGAGAAGCTCCTGCCTCCGTGGCCCCTTCACCAGCACCATCAGGGAGCTCTGACCTGTTTCATGCTGCTCGGAGGTGGAATGAGCAACCTCATGGAGAAGACGACCAAGCCCCTGCTTAGCATGGGAATCCTGACCTGAGTACGGCAAACAGTCATCTTCCCTACAAGCAACATAGTGGGAATTAAACATTCCTCCAAGACAGGGTCCCTCCACTGACTTCAGGGGTGACTTGACTGGGCCTTAAAGAACTTGCTTAAGGAGAATTGGTCTGAACCCCATTTATCCCATGCTAATGGCATATATATGTAAATATTAGCATCGCTGTTGCTATGTGTCTCCACAACTCTCAGAGCAATATATGTACTTAATAAAGCTAACTGTCTGTTCCAAAACAAGGTACTATTAAAGTGTGTGAAAGCTTCACTTGAAACAGTTGTTAGTAAAAAGACACAAATATAAATATAACCAGAAATAACTTAAAGATTCAACGTACCAGTCAGTAATACACCATCTTGTTCGGAGGAAACCTTTTCTGGACCATTTACACTAAAAAACAAACAAATAATCATTTTAAGTAAAGAATTAGCAAAAAAGCAAAATAGACAGAGTTGAAAATAAACAATCTTCATCCATACAATGTAACTAATAAGAATTACATGCTTGCTGAAGAGGCTTGAAAACATACATTCTCTCTCAGAATCCTGAAATTATTTAGATTTCTGGTTCTTGAGGGTAAATATAAACTCCAGTGAAAAATTAGTAAAAAGTCTTTCCCCGCAAGGTTGCTAGTAGTTTTCAGAGGAACGATAACCAGTTCAGAAAGCTCTACATCTATACTGGTGCTTGCTCAGAAACAACAAATTCCTCCTGGCTATGCCTAAACATCTTTGCTTTTGTAATTTTACCTAAGCTGTAAGACGTCATCGAAGATTTACATGAAAGTAAGGTGAATGAGATGTGCTAGAAGGCTATTTCTTCCGTGGAGCCAACCCGCCTATAGTGCTTCTATAAAAGTTAACGGGAATTTAAATAATGGTAAAATGTTGCATTTATCAAAACCGCAGTGTCCATGAGAAGGCCACAAATCAGCTCTTGCCGAGGCCTGGTACTTGCCGTGCAGCGAGGGATTTTCTCAGTGCACTCCTAAGCCATCGCCATAAATTACAACCTCCCACCAAAAGACACGATTCTGCATCCTATTTATTCACTGTTACACTGGATGTGGGGCTAGGCTAATGTTCCCTGATAATGAATATTGCACCAGACAGGCCTAAATAATGATGTCAATGATTTTGTGGCAAAAGACTGCAACCACTTATTACAAATAAAGTATCAGTCATAGCGCGGCATCCTTCATCCTCTCCAAGCTCTCCCCAGGCACCGCACAGATTTCAGAGCTGATCTGCCCCACGTATTTCTGTCTGTCCCTTTCCCACCAGATCCTTTTTGCATTCCAAATACACTTATGAAGAGGTTAACAATTTACTTTAATGAGAGAAGTGTATCTTGGTTTTGAATGTGAAGTCTTATATTCTTGTTTTCTTTTATCTACAAACAGAAAAACAGACTCATACAGTATTACCCGTAAGTGATGGGTTATTTCATAGACTGCATTCAAATTCAGAACTCATAATTTTTTAGGAGAAAAGAATAATAAAAAGCTATCTATAAAATTTGACATTGTGTTTTCGTGTACTTTTATGTACTGTTTTATGTACTGCACATAGTGCTTTATCCAGCGAATTTTTCTATTTGGTAACATGGATGGACACACAAGGCGAGACATTCTTCTGTCCTCTGTTCTTGATTTATGTCCCTACTCACAGTGTGACCTCAGGACAGGCGTGGGGCATCCACCTGAGGGAACCTGCTGACAAGGTCCTGCAGTTCACCCCCCTGCATCTCCAATTGACATTTGTTAATTCTGCACCACTCCGAAGCACCTCACTCTACTGATGAATACTCTTGATGAGGCAGGAGGAAGGCCAAAGCAAACAGAATACACTCATATTTCTGACAATTAATAATGAATTAAAAAAAGGGGAGGGGTGATTTTTTTAAATAAATATTTGATGTGATGTCTTACATATCAAACATGCTTATGACTGTGTTTAAATGTCTGAGGAATATTTT
>JAUBOD010000059.1:3391501-3415158 GCA_032353885.1 Nothura maculosa
ATCTGCAAAGACTTCAATGACCTTAATGGCATTAACCAAACACAAAGCTTTGCCAGGGACAAAAAGAGCAAGACTTCCTATACATAACAGGATTATACAGCGGTAACAGACTTTGCTTCTGTACACGTGTTAAGTTCCCATCCCGTCTCATGCAGATTCACCTGGTGAACCCTGGCAGCTCACTGCATCGACCAAGTGACTGCAGACACTGAATGGGTATCTCTGATATACTGAGCGGGTATTTCTTTGATGAAATTAGGTGTCCAGAATCTCTGACTGCAAAAATTTCCTGTTTATACCTTCATTAGAAAGCTCTTTCCCTACAGGAGTTCTTCCTTTGTAGAGAAAAGCGGCCACCTCAGAACTTCATGAGAAGTTTCCTTCTTCTCCTTTGAGTTGAATTAGGGTGCACCTGAGGTGCCTCCATCTGTTAGTACCACAGAATGATGATGACATAACTGAAGAACAATGGCAAAGAAAGACAAAACTCTGCATATTTCACGTGCTGCCCAGAAAGAGAAATTTTATGTCCTGGGACCCAGATCCTTGGAGATTATTTCAGGCAAGTAAGTTACCTCTTTATATAATATTCCTCAAACCAGGAAAAGCTCAAGACAAATCACTGATCTGATCTCTGCTACAGCTGCAAAGGATGCAAGTCTAGGAGGAGCCGCGAATCCATATTCCCAGCGAGTGACCTCATCATAACGTGGGGGAGCTATCGGAGCTGTAAATCACATGGCATGAGAAGGCCATAAAGATTTCTCATTATGAATTTAACATTAACATGTGCTAAGCTCCAGAGCTACTAACCAGTCACCTTTCTTCGGAACCTGAAAGAATAATGCGCATGAAGGTCCAGCCTCCACGAGCATCTGCTGTCAGTCTGAAGACAGGTCTTGTCTCAGCTGCTCCTTCTCTGCAAGGCAAAGGCACCGGGTGTGAAGGGACAGGAGATTTTTAATGACTATCTGGACCAAGCTTTGGGCAGCAGTATCAGGCCAGAAGCATTCACTAAGTGTAATGTTGTTATGCACGCAGTGCACGCAGGTTCTTGGCAATGATCTCAAGCTCAATGTCTGAAAGATGTACTAGGCTGATGAACTGTGGATCCAGGGACAAAAACCTGGATACACGTTCCTCTCATCATCGATGACTGCGAGTGATTTCTGACATTAGATTAATATCTAAATAATGGTGACTAGCAGAAATGTGTCACCATCGGAGGGAGGAGAACAGATCCAGGACACACTGGCTGTTCTTAAGCATCTTATCTGTTTGACGATAGTCAGAGCGTCGCCTATACTGTTGCTGAAGTGCATGGTATCTTCAGAATATATCTGGACATGACCAGAAACCCCTAAAGCCCAAAGCAACAGTAGCTTCTTCAAATCTGCTATGGACACAATGGACACCAGGACCTGTCCATCATGGCAAGTAATGAGCTACGGACAGTGAATGTCTGCATCATGATCTGGGTTTTCTCAGGGATCTTTAGAGATATTAGCAATTATCTGCTATTTGCTGATGTTTATAGGTGCCTACACAACTTCTAAGTTTTTGGGTTTTCTAAAGTCGTGAAACTTGCCCAGGTCTGAAAAAAAATAGCTGTATTTGAGAGGAAATGCTAGCAGTTCCTTACTCTTTGATAAGTAGCTCATGACAACATTCAGAACTGCATTAATTTCTTTTAATCCTTATTGTTTTTGGCACAGGACAGCCTTTTTTTTCCCTCTAAACTGCTGCTCTACTCAGAACATCCTGTCCTGCCTGTGAATAAATATCCACTTAATTTTTGTTTTCAACACCTGAAAATAACTTCTTTCATGGTTCGGGAAGTCTCTCCGACTAATCAGGGAATGGCAAGCTGGAAGAACACCATGCCAGCCCTCTGTATATGCCTGAGCCACAAGTCCCATAATTCAGGAAGGTCTCCTGCATTCACACTTTCTCTGATAATTCAGACAATATTGCTACAACATAAGGTTCAGCAAAATGTCAACATTTTATCTAAATAAAACACTGAAAAAAGTTGAATGCCAAAAGCATTCAAAGTTGTTTAAATCTAATCTCAATTAAAAAATGGGAGTTGTCATTTCTTTCTGAAAAATGAATGCATTAAACTTTTCATTTCTGAACAGTAATACATTGAATTTAAAATCAAGCAGTCCAGCCTCTGTTTCATGCTATTCTGCACACTGACACAGGCACCTAAGAGATACTTGCAATCTACATTTTGTGACATGGCCAAACACAGGATTTTCTAACAGTATTTTAGAGCTTCCTCACACACATACCAAGAACATTGGTTTTAAGGGCAGTTGGATACACTAGCTCCTATTTTGCCAATTTGTTTCTTCAGTAAGTATGAAATTCTGATGCCTCTCCATTAAAAGTCCTTAAAAAATCGCAATCAGAATAGTTGCAGTTGCATTGCACCAGGCCTTCCTTTGTGGATAGAGTCCCTCAGGAGAGCGCAGTGACCTTTCAAACCCCTCTAGAAACACCACCTACATAAATAACCTCTGCTACATCGGGTAAAAGGACCTCCAGACAACATTAACATGAAGAGAGAGGTTAGAGAGGGCTAATGTCAAAAAGCACTGTGAGCAATAAGTAATGCACACAAACCATGATTGATAATGACTAGCACAGAGCCTTAATTCATCTTTTCT
Organism: Nothura maculosa; assembly: GCA_032353885.1. Taxonomy (NCBI): domain Eukaryota; kingdom Metazoa; phylum Chordata; class Aves; order Tinamiformes; family Tinamidae; genus Nothura; species Nothura maculosa. The sequence continues at coordinate 3,394,177 of JAUBOD010000059.1, forward strand.
CCATCATTTTACTGAGAGGGACCATATCAAATTAAATAGTGACCCGGTAAGGGTTTATTCAACCATACAAAGCCAGGGCATGAAGGAAAGACATATTAAAGTGGCAACGACTGCAGAGTAATTGCAGCTTCTTAAAGGAACACGGGAGTCCAGGTAGGAAGCGGGGAGAACGTGCGTGGAAGACAGCTGAGGAGGAGCTGCAGGACAGGCCGTGGGCCGCGTCAGCGTAAGCACGGTCACTGCGAGCGCAGCCACCGTGAGCGCAGTCACCACAAGTGCAGCCATCACAAGCACAGCCATCACGAGCACAGTCACCAGGAGCACAGTCACCAATAGCGCAGTCACCACAAGTGAAGCCATCATGAGCACAGCCATCGCGAGCGCAGTCACTACGAGCGCAGTTACCACGAGTGCAGCCATCACGAGCGCAGTCACCGTGAGCGCAGTCACCACAAGCACAATCCCCATGAGCGCAGTCACCACAAGCGCAGCCATCACAAGCGCAGTCACCGCAAGCACAATCCCCACGAGCGCAGTCACCACGAGCGCAGCCTCCACGAGCGCCGCCATCACGAGCGCAGGCCGCTCTGCTTTGCGCCGTGGCCAAACGCGGGCCGGGGCTGTGGCCGCCACACACCGGCCAGGCCAGGAGCGGCATCGCGGCGGCCTTCGCACAGCAAGGCACTTCCCACCCTCAGGGACTCTCCTTTCCCCACATCAGTTTCCAGAACTAAATCATTTTTGCTGTGGTGTCTTATGAAACTGATAGTAAAGTCTCTCTTTCCTACACGGCATAGCCTGGCGCTCTGTGCTCTTATTCCAGCCTAGCTCACCGATGGCTATCAGGCTATCCGACCAGCACTAACTTAGGCATGTTTTTACTGACAGATTTTCAAAAGTTCTTACATAGGTTTCAGGCTCTGCCAATGACACTATGTACAGTGCTTATTAAGAATACACAGTGAGAGATTAAGAATATTAAGTTAATCTAATAGCAGAGTCTGCTACATAGTCTAACAGTAAATCAATCATTTGATTTTTGATAAATGGCTTTCATTACCCTTTGTTTAGCAGAAAACTGATCATAAGTACTTTAATAACAATATATTTATTTGAAAACTACTTTTAACTATCTGTGCCTGATGCGAAGTATATAAATACAAGAAATATAAGACAAAACAGACACACTTGCCGCACTTATTTTCTCAGACAAAACTATGCAATATTCCAATCACTACTGTGGTCAGCTTCCTTATATACATTCATCAACAAAGAAACCAATCAGTAGGAATATGTATTTTGCTCGTTAAAAGTTACTTTAGAAAACTGAAGCATAACAAGGAATGGAGCGCTTGAAAGATCAAGTTGTAATTTATTCATATCCAAAGTCAGGTAAACAGTACTTATTCTATCTTACAAGGCATCTTCCCTTTTCTTCATATATGTTTCTAAACTCTCCAAAGAGATATTAGAACAACAAAATTTCCCTTACTAAATTTGAGACCAAAACAGGATAGCAACTCCTTTAACCTAAATGTTCTGAGAATGCAATGGGTCATTGAAATTAGTTTATAAAATGGTCATTAAAGACAGTAAGAATAATAAGCCTTATTTTGTTAGGGTGGAGAATGGAGAAGATCAGTCAGGTGCTGCCATCTGCACAGCACAACTGCACGTGATGAAGCGGCTCACAGGGCAGGAAGACAGGAGCTGCCGGTCTGGCCAGATCCTGGGCCAGTATCTCGAGGTAAGGCCGGCACAGGGGAGCGGGGGGAGCCTCAGCTCAGGTTGGAGATTCGACTCTTGGCTCCAAACCTGCCAGGGTTCAAAGGAGCAAGGACATCCATGCAAGTGACTTCCATTTTATAGTGGCACTTGCATGTGCTCTCCACCACCATCCATAAATATTCATAATTTGAAAACATTTATTTCCTTTAACATCAATGAATAATTCCCTTATTTAACATAATAAATGCAAAAGTTGGTAGGATTTCGACCTCATGAGGCCCAGGAGATGAACTGCTGCTTAACAGCTTGGATATAAAAATGTGGTCCTTCAGTTTAGATATATGTTCAACAAATTTTGGCTCACTGATGTACTTGAACACTGCTAAATCCTATACTATATTACTTTATGGAAAGATTAAAATTTTGAAAACAGAATTTAAAGAAATAAAGCCTGAGAAGGAGGAAAGAGAAAACCTTCTTATTGCAGATTTTAAAGCAGCAATCTTGACTTTGATTTCCACAGATATTCACCAGCTGACCCACCATCTGCAAACCAGCATAAAACCACGGAATATAGATCATTCGTATGAGATATTTGTATGAGAGAAATATCTCTCTTGTAGAGTATCTGAAGTTTAGAATTGGAAGAAAAACATCCACCTTCATGTCCCAGAAAGGGGCTACCACATCTTTCACCTCACAATATTAAGTCTCTTCCCAGATCCTCTGTTAATAGGATTCCCTTAGCCAGCAGATGGATTGTGAATACAGGCAGTTTCATCTACTAAAAGACAACATAAATCATCATTGAGAAAGGAGGGACCGCGGTAAGGTTATCACCATACAGCCTTCTCCATGAAAGGTTTGCATTAAAGCATTAGTGAAATTAATTCATCTTTCATAAGAGCTTTGAGCAGTATCCGTGATCTATGATAACAACCAATTTCTCACTATGGGAAAAAAAAATTACTCAGGCCTGATAGACTACACAAATCTGCTTTTTTTAAATGGCCTAACATTATCTGGAGTGTTGCTCCCAGAGGCATCATTTGAGTCTTATGCCCAGCCAAGAGGACCCATAAATCAAGATAGAAAGTTTTGTTAGTTTTATATGCAGTGGGCTGTAATTATTTTGAATTGCATTATGCCTCAATCATTGTAATTACTTTTAGATCATCCTTAAGCGGCAGTAATAAAAAGAAAAGAAATCAGTCTTAAACCATTTCTCACACAAAAAACACTCTCCACATGGCACGGGAAGTCCAGCTAAAACACGTGCACATGTAAATTTAGCATTCGGGCCGACATTCAGCACATACATTCCATTTAACCAAAAATTCTCAAAACACTGATGATTTTGAGGTCTTTAAATTGAAATCTGATTACTAGCATTTGGCTTGCAAGTAAATACATTGGTGAGTAGAATTAATATTAGCTTTCAAAACAGACGCATTTACATGAGAACCAAGTCTATGTCACCGGTGATTCTTTTTGTGTGAGTGCTAACACACACTTGAGAGACGCCTCAGACTTTGGCGCAAAATGAAAAACACAAAAAACACAAGTATTTTCTAAACCATGTGAGAAAGTGTCATACTAGCTTGGCGCAGAGTGGGAATGGACTAACCAAGCTCTAAACTTCAAAACTACTAGCACTAAACTCCCCAAAAAATCCTTTAAGGTGTTTATTCCTCCAAGGCAAAAGCTGGTAAAATCACATTGAAGTAGGTTCCTTTCCAGCTGCGAGATACAGAACATTCCATTAGCCCTTAACTCCTTGTGTGACGCTCATCCAAGCACAAATTCACTACTTTTATACCTCTGAATGTGAATGTTTACAGAAATTCTAAATTATTTTTTAAAAGTTAACAGTTTTAATATTAACTGTAATGTGCCTGCTTGATCCACAGAGGTAGGAATTCAATAAATACAGCCAGCAAGAAACTGTCTTCTCTTTTTGATATGCAGTAGTGTCTGATGGTGCTGAGCAGAATGAAGTGCCGCAGCGATGAGGGTGGCAGAGCTGCTGCACAGACTGTCACAGGCCATGGTGGGGCGGGTGTCCCCGAGATGCACCTGCAATGGGCACTGCAGGCCCTGTGCAATGACCTCAGATACATAAATACATGGTGCGCACATGCGCACACACACACACAAGCAAAACTCATTTATATTCCTGAGAGTAGCTACTAAAATAAATCAGAGCCTAACATTTGGGAAAGCTCCCCTGGATCGTACATACCTCAGGGAAATAATCCTGTGGAAACTTCTCTTTTTCCAGCATGGGCGTGCTTTCTAAAGTGTCTGAGTAGATTTCTTTCCCAGTAACCTTTTTATATTTCTTAGCTAGAAAGAGAAATAAAACACACTTAACATACAAAATATTAACATCATAAGCAAATTTTAGCAACTTAACAGGGGCATCTGCAAAAGAGATAGTGCCTTGGCACAAATATGCACAGGAAGAGGAATATTTTACACAAAAATAAAATACTGAGTAATCTAGAACAGGAAAACTGGAAATTTCTCTGTTTCCCAGTATAAGAATGTTCTCCAGTATTGAAATGAGAAAAAAGCAGTAGGAAACATGATAGAAAAAGGAAGGATTTTTTTTTCTAATATATTATTGTGCTGCATGACTCACTGTCCCACAATGCCAGACTGGAGCAGGAATCTGAAAAAGGCCTCACATTCTTAACAATTTATTGACTTACAACTCTCATAGACTCTTTAATTATTTGTCTGTCTCTACGGAGTTCACTATTTTTAACTATTTAAATACCAGGAACTACAAGAGGAAGCACACACACCTAAAGGGAGCCTCGCAAAGGGCGAGCGCTCAGCTCCAAGGTCTAAGGCAGACAGGGCGCTCCGAGGCACCGGCCCCGCAGCACCCGCTGTCCCTCCACGCCCAGCACCAGGTCCCCGGGGATGGAGGAGGGGCTCACGCTCCTCTCACACAGCACGTTCTGCAGACACGGGTGCAAAAACCCCCTCTCTGCCTACAGCCGCGCCGCCTAGCCGCACGCCACCCCATCCATCAGGAAGGTGCTAACATCAATCACAAGTATCAGCTGGGAGCTCCTCAATCAGTTAAGTGAGTGACAATGATTAAAAAAATTAAAAAATGATCTGCAGGAAAAAATACATCTTATTTATTCTTTATTTCCTCCAAAATGTTCTGTGAGGGCATGCAGCTCAATCGAATATCAATAAGCTCATTTTCTTAGGCAGTTGCAAACCCTTACAGTAAAAACACGCTCTTGTTTCTGGATAGCTTCCACTGACACGAGGCCATCCACAGCAGTTTCCAGGATCAGGTTTTTCAAGCCAAGGAAGTTTAAGATCTTGCTCTGGAGATGTGCAGCAGATGAATCTGATTCATCCGTCCACACACCCAGGTACCAGCTGTTCTTGGGCTGTGCAGCTGCCTTTTCCGGATTATCTGTGGCTATCAGCACATGCAACTGATGTGTGGATTTAAAGGTGGAGAGGATGCTGTGCTTGTTAAAGGAGATCTAGAGGTAAAGCACATCACTGAAAATCCCTAAGGAATGGTTGCATTAAAGAGAAAAAACAGACTCTTCAGCCTTAATCTGAGGGAACCATCTCTGGTTCACCAGATACATCCCACACAGGTAGCAGGCAGTGACAGTTACAGTTAAGCTGGAATTACCAAACCCCATTGAGTTATTTTCCTGATATATTGCTAATTAAAATTAATGTCAGGAGCCCTGAACTGTATAGTTCTCCTAGATACCTGGTGATATTCCAAGTAATGCAAAAATTTGTCAGTTTAAGCTGTCTAGATAAAGCATCATCTATAATCACAGGAAGCATTTACTGTAATGTAGCAATATATTTTCAGGAAAAAAAGTATCATGTTCCATGTGCCAGTCACTTTGAGATCCGTCTCTCGTAGGAAGCCCAAACAATATCCTGATAAACAAACATGGCATCATTCTAGGTAGATCGAGGTGGATGTGCCTCGCTCAGAAAGTCTGACGGTATCAGCATAAGGATCTTGGTGTCTTCCAAAGATGGCAAACATTTGGCAGAACGGAGCCATTTCACTATCATCTTACATCAGGGCTAACTATGAACTAGCAATAATTTACTTTATGAACTAGCAATAATTTACTTACATGACTGCTGCGAGGCAAATGCAGCAGAAGGAGCATGTCCTCTGAGGCATCTCCAAGAGAAAACACATCTAAGCTACTTGATTTCATACCACACAAAACAAGATTCGTTCTGCAAATCAGAGCTGTGACACTGCTCCCAGGATGAGAGGACTGGAATCAGCCTCACACCTCCACCAGCAAATGCCGCTGTCGGATGGTGGCTCTTCAGAAGGTAGCACTGTCACTGGTTTAAACTGGAAGCTGACTTTTGGGCCTATGTCCACTGTAAAAATGGTGGGATTTTTCTTATTTTTTCTTCAGAAAGATGACTGGGCCAAACAGGTCTTCATGAAACTCAGCTGGTCCACAGCCTTCTAGCAGCTTTGCTAGAAGGTGAAGCTATAGGCTTTGCTGAGCAACACAAAGCTGTGGGTGTTTATAGTGCGTGTTTGTTTTTTTCCTGTAACAAGTCTGTTTACCTTTTCTGCAATGATTATTTCTCCTTGTTCTTTTTCCTCCCACTTTCTCACTTTTTTATACTTGCATTTTTCTTTAAAGTGGCCAATCAAACATGAATGAACCCAGAAAAGTCCTCCTGGCTTTAAGTGGAATTCCGAGCACTGGTGCCATGAAACTGCTGTCTCAATGCGCTGGCCTTTCACAGCTTACTGATACACAGGGGCACTCACCCAGCAAACGGAGGGTGCAGCTGCGAGTGCTGCCACCTCAGCCATCCAAGCGTGTCCCCTTGCCTTACCCAGTGGCCCCTTCCTCGCAGAGGTGGCAGACCCCTAGGCTGCTCCACCCGGGGGGCTGCAGCACCTCAGGCACCCCACACAGTGTCCGTTCCCTCCTGCAATTCCATCCATCTTGTAAGTAGCATCCCCACCTTTGGCTTACTGCTCATTAGGATGCTCTCATATGGGAGGAAGCCTGGGCACGCAGGCTGACCTCTCCCTGCAAGTCCCTACATCACTACAGAGTTTTCCACTGCTCACTCTTTGAAATAAAATGTGCCCGTAGTATCTAAAATTTTCCTTCACCACCAAAACTAACGATGACAAAAGGACTTATGTTGGTGAAATGTTGAACTGTAAAATTCACAGAACTACTGTTCATATATTTCAAGGAAGGAAGACCCTGTACCCTCAATTACATGAGCAGAGACACTGTCTCTAATGAGAACAAAAATAATGAATCTATACAATTAAGACAATTAGTTCACTCCATAGTTATCACCATTTAAAGTGTCTCAAATTAATGGGATGCTAGATGTAGTATTAAGTGATTCAGCTCAGTAAGCCAAATGAAGCTCACAAGATTTTTATATTAGATATATAGACAGGTCTCAACTAAAAAAAAACATAAATTTTATATAATCTTTTCTATATGTACTTTCAAAAAGCATTCAATAACTGCCTATGATACTTCTAATATTTATTGCACCTCTCCTGGCCTTACTTTAAACTTTGGAGATTTAGCAAGACTTCCAAACTGATGGATCAATGCCGGTTAAGAACAATGACACCTTCCTAGTGACCTGCACTGCTCCAAAGTAATTCGAGCCATAAATCTACCTCAGCTGTTCTGCAAAATGATCATCACTGCTGGGCACCAAAGGTCTTGGTCCTATAACTGATTCACACGGGGAACCTTGTGGACACTCAGAGTTCTCCTGAAACCATCAGGGATCTGTATGGATCCAAAGGTCCATCTGCACACCTATGATTAATGCACCGGTTCTCAGCCTGTGGCCGGTCCATTGACTTCTTCCAAGAGGTCTATAAAAGGTAAGAAAAGCAAAGCCCGCATCGATGGACTTGCATGCATTATACAAAACTTTGCATATGCAGGGAAATCTGTTAGGCAGCACCATTAGGAAAGATGACTGAAAGTCAGGATTGACACATAATGCTTGGCAAATGCCTTGAAAAACACTATTTTTTTAAAAAAAAAAGACTTAATGACATCTAATTCCTTTGCTTACCTTTAAAATCAAATTGATAGATGTTTTTCAAGGATTCATGAAGAAAGTAAAAACTTCCCAGAGCCTGTAGAAAACAGCAACAAAATATGAAATTAGAAAAATATCTACTTTGTATTACTACAAAAAAATCATGCTTTCAAACAAAAAATATGTAGCAATAAATGCTGTATGTAGCAACAATAAATGCAAAATATGTAGCAATAAATGCAATATGTAGCAACAAATTAATTTTTGTGTTCTGTGTTTGTGTTTTGGCAAATATCTAAGAGTTATACATTTACTTTACAGTTTCTTGCAAGTTTTATAAGTCATAATAGATGATGGTAGTGCTAAAAGTTCCCTGGTGCCACTTCTGCCCAAGGAAGGTCTGCCAAGACTTCACCTGCATGGCCCTGAGCTTCCCAGTAGTTTTTACTTCTCTGTCCTTACTTAACACACGCTTTTTGCCAGTTAATGAATGCAAGTTTACATGCTAGAAAGGAGAAAAGGAAAATCAAGTGAGAAAGAAAAAGTCACATAAAGAGATGGAATGTAAAAAATGGTTAGTTTTGAGTGCGACCCTGATGAGCCTCTAAAGAAACATGATGCCCAAAAAGAGGGAAAGGAAGGGGCAGGAAAACAGCCCGTCAGCAGGCGAGCTCATGTGAACGGACACGTATGGAGGAGGCGGCGCGTCACAAAATGGACGATGCGGCGGCTCCGCGTCCTGCTCGCGCGGCGAGGAGCCCCGCGCGGCCCGCAGCTCCCGCCGCTGCATTATTTATGAGAGCGGCACATCTAGAGATTAAACATTTGCTGATTTGTCAAAAGCGCGAACACGAGGTCCTGCCCATCTCCTTGACATATTAGTCCATCCGACGGAAAACACTGTCACGCGTTTAATTGATGGGCACGCTGCCTCGTGACCCGGGCGGCGCGCGGCAGCCTCCTCGCCAGCTTTTTCAAAAGGAAGGAGGCGAATAAGGAAACGCAGGAGACTCTCGGAGAGGACTCAAGGTTAACTATCCTGCAACAAGGACACATGGCCAGGAAAAAATAAAAGCACTGACACATGCTATTTAATTTCTAGCCAAATATAATGTTGCTATCAGTTAATAAAATGATGTTATCTCAGTCTAGACTTTGATTTTACTCTGGCCTTTGGCTTTTTTAAAACCTAAGAGATTATTCTTAAATATAGTGAGCTTCTGACTATAGAGAGAAGCACATTCATCCCTTTCTTAGACAGGCAAACCCAGTTAAAATTCTTAAAATCCCATTCAAGAAATCTCACGTGAACAAGGGCCCAATTGCAACCTCCTGTGCTATGAATGCCCGTGCTCCAGGGAACGCCGTGCCCTCCAATACAGACAAGCAGGAGTCTTGCAACATGGTTCCTATCACTAAATTTCATGTTACAGATAAGCATTTTATTAGCTTTTAATTTATTTTATATGTGTGCAGGCTTTATTCTACTAGAATCAATAGGAACCCCTAGGAAGTAAAATACTTCTGGGTGGAAGGACACTACAGTAAAACTATTATCTGCTTTTACTTATTTAGAGAGCTGACCTTAAAAGCTTATAGCCTAAACATCATATCAAATTGAAGCCATTTGAATCTGATACACACCACAAAAAGGCAAAATATATCAATAGTTAGACCAGTTCTCAGCTCTAAAGTCTAGTAAAATAGGATTATTGCATTTCATCAACAGTTATCATCAGCTTATTGGAGTAAGTTAAAGTGGTGTTTTCTAGGTTTAATTCATTCTTTGCTCTGTCTGAATTCTCCCTGGCTTTCTTCATCAAGCAAGCAAAGATCTGGCCTTGTCCACACAGCTTCCAACACCCGCACGGCTGGAGTTAACCTCAGCTTTTGGAGTATCTGCTCTACTGCTTGGTCACCTAGAGGGTGAACTTCTTTTATCCAACTGGAACATCCCTTGCTGCTGCAGGGATGGAAACGTAAGGCTAACTAAAGAAATACTTGGAAACAGGTGATGTAAACTCAGAGAGATTTTAATAATTTGAAAGCCAGGTGAATATTCAGATCCAAATGGCAGGAATCCTTAAGCTGCACAGGTGTCTACCACGAGGGAAGGAGTGAGCTGCTCGGGGACGCGTGCTGCGCTCAGACGCCCTGACCGCAGCGGGGCCCCGCGCCGGGCTGGGCTCCCTCCTGGCCTCCTGCTCCGCTCACCGCCCGACGTTTCGCAGCCAGCCTCGCGTTCCCACCGCTCAAAGGAGGCAGACTCTAATGGAAAGGAAATTATGGCTATCGCTCTCTTCCGCATTGCTACCGACTTAATCGCGTTTAGGTACATAAATGGCAACCTGTAAAAATGATGGAGTGCAGATATGATCCAGTGCCATAATGCAGTGAAAGATAAATAAAACGAATTTTTCTCTGGGGGCCCAGGGCCTACCTCTTTTCTGGAGGAGATTGTGTTAATTCCAACTGATTCTAATGAAACAAAAGGGTGTGTTGCCAGTGAAGTTAAACAGTACCCCAGACCTGCTTTATTTCGTTAATTATATGTTCAATATTCTTTGGAGCAAAAGGCAGCAGTGCATGCAGCACGAAGAGTAGGTACAGGATCTAGGTAAGCGCACAGAGGAAGGCAGATAAGAGAAGGCCCAAGCAGGGAACGTTGGGGCTTTCCAAGGTAACGCAGGAGGCTGTCCCGGCTCCGTGCACAGGAGCCTCCGACCAAGAGCAGGTCTGCGTTCCGCAGCAGCGTCGCGCAGAGCTCCCTGTGCGCCCAGCTTCGCTGTGCCCGTTTTGGGCACTGCGGATCCGCCTACCTAGCAAGCAGCAGCCACGGGAACCTGCTTCGGGGACACGGTCCCATGGGACGAGGCCATGGGCAGGGCCTCTGTTGAGGGCACCCAGGACCTCCGCGCGAGGACGCGGGGCAGCGCTCGGAGACACAGCCCACAGCACAGCTGGGAACTGCGCAACGTGTCCCTGCTGCAGAATGGGCCCCTCATCCCTGGTTAACGGGAGTTAACTAATTCCCAAGTGCTCTGCACAAAGCGACGCCAGTGGCGCCGCACACGGGCACGCTCACAACACCTCTCCCTGCTCCGCGGAAATCCCACCCCAAAACCCAAAGGTTTAAACAGCAGCAGGTATTTTAACAGCTAATTGCCGTAAGTGCTTTCTTTAAAGTGCACGTCACTCCAACTGTGGAAATTTAGTGTATAAAGGAAATACTGGGAATAAAAGTTTAATTACTGTACAAACATGTACTGCATTACCTCACTAAATGTGATAAAGCTAATACTAATATATAAAGATTGCTTTAAATAAATTTAAAACAAATTGCCAATGATGACATAGAAACTGTAATTCATGTAGTCATAAAATCCATAATTAGCTTTAATGAATATTTAAAGTCAAAGTTCAACCCAACTTTTTCAATGTTTAACCTACTATATCAATATAGTTCAAGGAATTCATTTATCATCGAACATGACAACGTCTGAATATTAATTAGTGCAGGGCCCTGCTGACAGGAAGTCCTTATCTCTTCTCAGGCCCTTGGCCCATAGCGAATGTCAACAGTATGTTTGTCACGTCGGATATTATTGATTACTTGCCTATTTTGCTAACAACAATTAAAAAAATATTTTACATATTTATAAACCTGAACGTCAGGAGCACAAATTAATTTCCCATTAGCAAAGCGGAGTCTATTAGCTGCCATGTCCTGGCCAGAGGAAAGGGAGCGAATGGGCCATGGCGCAGCTCCTGCCAGGACCACAATAATTGCACTTAAAAGCGCTCTTATCGGACGGGGTTGGGACACCTTATCTGGAGCCGCTTGTGCAGCAGGGGCCCTTGAGAGACTTGCTGGGACGTGGTGGGCTGGGACACGGTGGGTCTGGACATGGCGGAACTGGATGTGGCGGGCTGGGCTGTGGTCGGCCCGGACATGGCGGGTCTGGACATGGCAGGCCCGGATATGGTGGATTGGGACACAGTGGGTCTGGACGCGGCAGGTTGGGACACTGCGGACTCGGACACGGCGGGTCTGGACGTGGCAGGCCCGGATATGGTGGATTGGGACACAGTGGGTCTGGACGTGGCAGGTTGGGACGCTGCAGACTCGGACACGGCGGGTCTAGACATGGCAGGCCCGGATATGGCGGACTGGGACACAGTGGGTCTGGACGTGGCAGGTTGGGCCGTGGTGGGCCCGGACATGGCAGGTCTGGACATGGCAGGCCTGGATATGGTGGATTGGGACACAGTGGGTCTGGACGCGGCAGGTTGGGCCGTGGTGGGCCCGGACATGGCAGGTCTGGACGTGGCAGGCCCGGATATGGCAGATTGGGACACGGCGGGTTGCGCTGTCCACGCGGCCACATGGGACCCGCCAGCGCAGGCCTCGGCGCCCGCCTACCCCTGAAGTGCCATGGCTACTCCCGGGCTTGGCTTACACAACTGTCAGCTTTGATACAATTTTAACCTTCCACAGAAACGAAGAGAAGGCAGCATGCAGCGTGTGCCACATGCGCTAGGTGACCGGCATGAGCAGGGGGTTGGACTAGATGACCTCTGAGGTCCCTTTCAGCCTTAAGCATTCTAGGATTCCATGCAAGCACAGCGTGGTCCAGGTGATCTCCAGAGGTCCCTTCCAGCTTCGACTCTCTGTGATTCTGCTCCAACCACAAACAAGCTGTATTAAGGTATATGCTTTGTCAACTATGTTCATAGTCTACTCGATCCACTAAACCTAAATTAACACTAAATGCCTATTATTCATTCAAGGTGAAAAAAAAACCCAGATTGGTTACACAGATCAACTCATTATAAAATCATCTATCACTTTTTATTTGCAAACATATTAGGTGTCCGGCAATTTATCATTTCCTGAATTAGACTTATCAGCCAAAGTACATACAATTAAACCGTTGTTGAGCTCCTCGCTGCAGGCCTCGTCCAGCCGACACGCCGGCAACGGGAGCCCAGGTGAACCAAGCCATTTCAAAGAGCTGCAAAGTGCTCCCACCACTTATCTCAAACACAGGTATCAGCCCACTTTCAACAGTACTTGAATAACTGCACCTTTAAAAAGTGCAGAAGTGACAGGCCTCCAGATACTGCAGGACAAACAGCCTCAGAAAGTGCTCTTGACAAGTGGCAAATCCTGAGAGGAGCCGGGCCGCTGCCTGCAAACTGCGGCCCATGCGCGTGCCAGTTTTCCCAGGGAAGCAGCAGAGATCTCCTGTTCGGTACCGGCTGTGACTAAGTCACAGCTTCCTTCTAACTCTTCCGACCCCAATGCACCAAGTCCTGGCACGGAGAAGCTGAGGAAGGAGATGTCTCCTGTGGTGCTCGAGCGCAGGGCGCAGGTCTCCCCGCAGCACTGCCGCCTGCCCACAGGCACCACGCTGCTCTGCCCCCCGGCGCTGCTCTGCCCTCCTCTCTTCCTTCCCATTGCTCCAGCGCAGCCTTTTCTAATGTGAGGTCGGCGATAGCTAAGCTATCAAAAAGAATGGCCACGAAATTCACCATTAAAAATGTGAATCATTCGAAAATTGATTCTTATTTCTGTGTGTATAGCAGTCAAATGAAAATGCAGTAAATTCAGCAAACAATCATCGATCTATGAGCTTTCATACACAGTTTCTTAGCTTGTGTGATTTATTTCCAGACTCATTACCAAGATTTAGATATTCTGCAAATAATGGACCTATCTTTACAAGTTTCTGAAAAGGCTGTGGCCTGCCTACATAATAGATTGCATAACAGTTCAAAAAATCCAAAATATGTAAATCTAAATTTCTTTTGATGCTTAATTAGAGAATCACAAAACGGTTGAGATTGGAAGGGATCTCTAGGGATCATCCTGTCCAGCCCCCTGCTCCAGCAGGGACACCCGGAGCACAGGATGGCATCCAGGTGGGTTTTGAATCAAGATTAAATCAAGAGACCATTTTAAAAAGTTAGTTGCTTGCAAATCTTTATGGAAATCCCAGAAGCCAACACCAGCAGTAAGTTTTCAGGAAAAAAAATTAAGTCCAACAAGCTCTCATTCTCCTGTTTTAAAGACTAACAAAAAAGTCATCTTCTGCTAACATGATCTACCTCTGTCACCATCTGCTTACACTTTTTTAGTGTATCAAATAGGAAATGAAAGCTCACATTCAATTACAGAAATCTCTTCGGGGCTAGTTATTTAACGAGAATAGAACAAATTAACAGAAGATCTGAACCACGTACCAAAAATCCCGGTAAGTAAATAAGCACACGCAGCGCAGAGCGCTGCCAGGCATAGGCAACACCACTCGTGCCCGTGCTCCTCCCCACGAGGGGGCCAACCCTGCAGGCTCTGCTGGCGGCTTCCCGCTTGGAGCAGCGCAAGGAAGGCTCCAAATGAATGTACACACATAAGCACTAATTATTTAACAGTCATTTCTGTGTTAAATCTCACACACAGCTAAAAAGAAACCCCCAAGGAGTTACGTGGCCTTGCTACCTGAGCTCTAAAACTGCACTAAGAGTCTGCAGGGCAGATTCATCCCATGGGCATGGCAGTGATTCATGAACTTGGAAAAAGCAAGCTTCATCCTTACACTGCAGAACAGAATGCAGAAGGGCAGGATTTACTATTTTTCAGGAAGCAAACTATCTTCCATATTCTATATTCATTTCTCGCAATCCTTTTAGGAGCACAACCAACAGGAAGACACTTTCCCTTGTAGGGACAGTGATTCAAGCACCTTTCTCCCCACATAAGCCCCCGAGCCACGAGAGGCAGAGGCAATCCCAGGAGGCCGGCAAGGTGCTAACGCAGGCTCGAGCTGCACAACCAAGGCCCCTTCTGCGCGGGAGGCTGCCCCACACGTCGCCAAGGGCCACGGGGATCGGAGAGGGAAGAGACCACAAGAGATTCCCAGCAAAACCAAGACAAGCGGCAAACGAGCTGCTGGCACGGGGCTGCCACCAGCCAAGCAGAGGAGGTATTAACTGCTTCAATAACAACACTAATGTCACGACAGATCAGATCTCAGCTAAGCCACTGCTGTGTGGGAACGGAGGATGTGCAATATCCTCGCAGGAAAGGACTCAACTGGATAGACAGGAGATGCTGCGAGGGGAAAAACACTGCTGGGTTTTGGAAGGCAACGGGACAGCCGCGTGACGGGAGTGTCGGGGTCCGGGAGCAGCGCTGCTCAGCTGCACTGCAGGGACCTGACCTCCTGCTGGGGCGGCTCTCGCTGCCCGAGGGCTTCTCCTGCGCTGGGAGAAGCTGCAGAGAAGCCGCAGGCAAGAGCTCCGCTTGCAGGAGAGCCCCAGGCTGCACCGCCTGCTTGGCTCTAAATAATTGTAGCTCAAAAAACTTAAATCGATTTAATATTTCATAGGTATCTTTTTACCTAATATACTCAGGATGGCAAATTCAATTTGATGAGACGGCATTAATGCCTGTTTCATTTAGTATTATACAGGTCATCTCCAGATGGGAAGAGCAGCATGTGGTAAAAGGTTGTATTTAGCATGTCACAGTCACCGGGGGCTGTTCTGTATCTCAAAGACCCTTTGTAGCTGCCTCAAAATAAGAGATGATTGATTTACAAAGTACCGAATTTCAAATTTCATATTCCAGGACTAAACATCAAATAATTGGACAAAGCTGTCCCCCTGTCTGACCCGCCACAATCAAGCCCCTCTCAAGGTTGACTGCCTGCATAGGAAATATGTGCATAATCTCATTTTGTCTCCTGTCCAACATCCAACGTTAGAAGTTAATTAAATTGCTTGTCCATTGTATTCATCCACTCTCAAAGTTAATGATATTCGGTCCCTGAATTAAGGAGAATTTTATAAAGCCGGCGCTATGGAAGCTGGCACGCGGCACGCCGAGGAGCTGGCCCCTGCCAGGGCTCCTGATTGCCGCGCTCCTAATTGGGAAACAAAATGGATGTTCCCACGTCTGCCGAGGACGAGCCGCCCCGGCGGAGAGGCCAAACATGCCCCGTGCCTGCAAACCTCCTGCTTGATGACATTAAATTCTGCAGGATTAATAAACCCGTTGAATTTCTTAAATTACCATGACAGGGATGAGCTACGTGCACCAAGGCAGCCTCAGAAGAGGGACACAGGTGCGAGGCGCCTGCAGGGCCCGCAGCGCGAGGGCCGCATGTCCAGGAGAAGGACGCGCGTGAGGCCCCGCACAGCGGCAGGCACCAAGCCCCTCTCCAGAGCCCTGGAGCGGCGACTGCCTCGGCGTCAGGTCCTGCTGGGGCTGCGTCCCGCTCGGGGCAGCCCCAGGGCCCTCTGGCTGGTGGCAGCAGACCCAGAGGCAGCAGGGCTCACTGAGGAGCTGCACCAGCGGCCACAGCCCGGCCGGCTGACAGGAGCTGGGCCCAGCGCCACCAACCAGGGCCAGAGCGTGGCTGCCACCGCCCCACAGCCCCGCGCTGCTCTGCACCCGCCTCATGGCCCCGCTCTGCTCTGCAGCCGGCTCCAGCCTTGGGCCGTGTTGGGCGCCTGCCTCACGGCCCTGCTCTGCAGCCGGGCTCCAGCCCAGACCTCCAGCCTCGCACTGCCTCGGCACCTGCCATGCGGCCCTGCTCCGCAGCCAGCTCCAGCATTGGGCTGTGTTGTGTGCCTGCTGCACAGCCCTGCTCCACAGCCAGCTCCAGCATTGGGCTGCGTTGTGTGCCCGCTGCACAGCCCTGCTCCGCAGCCAGCTCCAGCATTGGGCTGTGTTGTGTGCCCGCTGCACAGCCCTGCTCCGCAGCCGGCTCCAGCCCAGACCTCCAGCCCCTCCGATTCGTGGTGCACAGGGCAACCTGTTGGCAAGGTGGGAATCTTCCAAGCACCGCAAAGGAACGCAAGCTCTGCATGGCTTTTTTACATCTCTACATGTATATTCTGAGCAGTAAGCACAGTGAATTACTTAAGAGTTTGAAAAAAAAAGCTGTATTTTTAATTGACCTAATATAACCCGTTTTACCTTAAAAAAAAAAGAAAAAAAGAAAATCCCTGCCTTCTCAATTCTTCTTTAGCCTTCTGAAATGCTGCCAATGCAAGGTTGGTATTAGGGACTGAGTGCTTCTTCACCAGCGCTGTGAGCAGATCAACTCGGTCAGGGCCCGACTCTTCGCGGCCTCCTCCCCTGCGGCCTCATCTCACGCTGGGCGCGAGGCCCAAACGAGGCTTCCAGGTGACCCCCTGGAGCCCGGCCCCCTGGCTAACGCGCTCCACGGCCACCGAGGACGGGTCGTCAAGAGACGCCGTACCCACTGCGCTCTTGGTACCATAATGGTACTTACCTTAAAGCTGCAAAAACACATTGATACGGATGTATTCATCTGATGTTCACGTAATTTCTGAAATCTTAGGAGAATTCCAAAATAATATGATGCAAGCAAACAAAAAAAAAAGAGGCATAACTGAAAATATAAATCCAGCATATTTCATTTGTTGATCATATGGAAACTTTAAATTACTGAAAATATAACTGTTTTTCTGTAATTATTTACCAAAAAGTATGTAAAAATGTCATGCCTGCTGTCACTCTTGCATTTCTTCATGTACATTTAGGAGCAATACTTTCCAATAATTTATTTTAAGAAGTGCCCAGCATTTCCTTCAAGTAGTCTTGTTTCCAATAAGGCTGCATTTAATTATTCAGAAGGGATACTTTCACTAATCTATCCTTTGCAAATTGAAACTCATTAAATAGTATTGACAATTCAATAAGGACATAAAGATGTAAAGCTTTTAATTATGAAATAAACTAAATTATATTCTTCTAATCTAAATACTCAGTGAAGTCTCTTGATAATTAAATCATGTAGAAATCCAGCATTGTTATTAAAATCTCTTCAAAAAGTGCATGCAAGTTTGAGTATGCGCATATAAAATACGCATTATTTATATTCCTACCTTTCAGAACTTTTCAATTTCAATTAAACCTCTGTAATTTTTATTGGGAATCATATTACATGCATGATAGATATAAGTTAATTAAAGCACAATCAATTCTAAGAGATGGCCAACAATGAACCTAAGCCGTTTACAAATTGCCTGCTGTCACTCATCTGGAGCACTCGCCGTCTGCGGACAATTACCGAAAAGCTTTAATCGATTCCAAAAATTTCAATAATGTGGTACATTTTGTGTGTGCACCTGCCCCGCTCAATCAGGGAGCCGCGGTGCCTGGTCCCGCTCGGGGCTCGCACCCGGCTCCGATGCAGGGAGCTCCGGAGCCCGGGACACAGGCACGGGGCACCAGAAACTGCCACACTTGCCCCAATAAAGACAAAACTGCCCCTTCTTACACAACGTAGTCCAAAAGCACCATCTCTGCATCTCAAATTGCACGAACACCTGCACGTATGTTGTCTGCTGCGCGGAGCTAATTGCCCTCCCAAAGGAGCTTTTTCCTGGTTAATTACGATTCAAAATGTTTAGCTTGCTTCGGGGAAACCCCTGAGAGAGGATTATGTTACGCACAGGCTCCATCGCTCTGATGTCAGACAAGAACATTTTTCTTTTTAAATTCTGATAGGTCATGGAGGAAATTAAGTCACCAAAACCAAAAGCTAGAAACTGGCACCCTGCAACTGGTCAGAAACGCAGAGAACAAACTGCAAAGCTTGGAACAGCTCTTTCGCCTCAACGTCCCCAAAGGTCTGAAACAAAGGAGATGTGCTAGAAACAAACAAAAAAATACGCTCAAAGGCCTCATATCCTCTTTTTTTTACACTAAGGAGTCAGCACTTGACTCCTATACCAACTTTTTTTTTTCCTTTAAAAAAAACAAAGGGATGACAATCAGGACAGAAGCACCGGTGGAAACTCTCCACAGAAGAAGCCGTGGAAGCCCGAGCAGACCAATGACGAGCTACCTGAAGTGTTTCCACTGCCTTATCCACATCCTACTTTTGGTCCAGCTGCCGTCATCAACATATGATCGTCGTTTTCCAGTTTCAAGCACGTTGTGAAGCTGCAGTATTTTAGGCATTTCAGGAAAAGCGTAACAATAAAACGCTTTGTGACATTGCTCCACCAGAATGGAAAGAAGCCTGTAGAAACAAAGGTCAGGGCTCTGCAACGTGATTTCTGATCACATGAAATTTGCTTAAATTTCGAGCTTCGCACCGCAGCTCTACAACTGAACTGAACACAGGAATGCACTTTCCCACACGTAAGCACATAAATGAGAGTGAATTAGAAATGAATTATAAAACTCAAAACCCACATTCTTTCCAAGAGTGAGTTTCCCCGGCAGCCACCTCTAGGTGAATGCTCTTCCTATGGGTTCTCATCCTCGAGCTCAAGATGGCCATCGCCTGAGAGGAATGTTGTAGTAAAAGTGAGAAGGAGAATCTCTATTGATAAAATAACTTGAATTTTTTCTTAAACTGAGAAGACAAAAATAGTCTATATAAATCAAACAAGTTGTCTATTTATGTCAGTTTTATGATAGACATTAATCTTAGTTTCTAGACAGAACTGCTGTCTGATGTAACCAGGCTTATTGACTCAATGGGAAGAAATTTATATTAGTCTAGGAAGCTGTGATGAATGCAGTCTTAAAGTTCAATGACTCAAACACTTTAGTAACCTCAAACATTGACCCAAGTTGACAGAAACTTAAATCTTAATCCTAACAGAAGTTTATGCTTCATTTACATTTTGCCAAGAAATTCAAAAATCTTTTATTTTAGATGTAGATTATCTCTATATAACCTATATAGTTTTCACATTGAGAAATGCCTGTGAGGGCAGACCCAAAGGACTTGTCTTTAACCATAACGTGCACTGCCTTCAGAATTCGAGTCTAAAGATGTTAAGAGATTCTCAAGTAATTCTGAAGCAATTTTTTTTCCATCTTTTAAGTTTCTCTGTAGTTAAAAATTAAATGAAAAAAACATGTTGAAACTGGTATTCCAACCATCCCAGAATTCTGTTCAGCTCTCAGGAGTCACTTGATATTCTCACCGTCTCCTTCCCTGGCCAGGAGAGTACATTTCTCATCATTAAGACTCCAGCACATTAGAAACAACTTCCCAGGTCATTTTGCATAGGGGGAATTTAAGTTTTTCCCTTCTCTGAAATATCTCTTTGCAGGATGCTGAGGCTTGTAATACGTCCTGTGATTAAAGGATGTTTACGAATATAAAGGGGCTAATTGCACAGATTTCTTGCTCCACACTACACCACGCAGTGGGCTTCTCTCAAGATGCACCACAGCAAAATGCAAATTCTTAGTAATTCTACAAAAAAATTGAACAGAAGTCAATGAGAATTTTAGAGAAAGCTTGGATTTTCCCACTGCTGAATACACGTGCATTTTTCACCAATGCACAGCTTAGGCAGAAGCAAACGACAAGTGAAAGCCCTCCAGGAAGCAGCCCCAGGACTTAGTCCCAGAATTGCCAAAATGGGCCCTCATGCAGGAGAGGGCTTGTGTGAGAGCCTCAGGAATGCATTTTCTGAGACTATGACTTTTTTTTGACATGAACCTTTTATCAGAATATCAAAGACAAAACTTAGAAGTGTAAAAATCTCCCTTTTCCATGGCACAAACTCCCTTCCCTGTAAACTCCTGTCAAGTTCCTCTCTGGAGGCTGGGAATCGCGCTGCGGTTGCAGCCTTCATGCAGTTTGTATTTACTGTTCTGTAATCGCGCAAACCAGGATTTGGACACAGCGATTTTTTCTTGCAGTCACAGTGACAGATTATAAGGGGCTCTCTGACCAGGGCCTGCTACCTTAACTCCTGCCTGCAAATGGAAACTCACCTAGCGGAGCAGCGAACCCTCCTGGAGCAAGCAGGAAGCCACGCAGCGGAGGCAGGCAGGGAAGGGGACAGCTCCACGCATGGCGCCCGGGTCCCACCGCAGGGACGGCAGCGGAGGGCAGGCGTGTGCACAGTGCTCCTGGGAGCAGCGCGGGGCTCAGGGCAGGTGCGCACGGTGCTCCCAGGAGCAGCATGGGTCTCCCGCCAGGACGGAATGACTGGCTGTTCTCAGGAGCATCCCTGAGCCTTTCCTGCATGGGCAGAGGGAGAGCAGCGCCACACAGCACCTGCCTACACTTCACAGAATTTCGGAATGTTCCAGGTTGGAAGGGACCTCTAGAGATCATCTAGTCCAACCTTCCCGCTCCAGCAGGCACCTAGAGCAGGTGGCAC
>JAUBOD010000059.1:3431738-3443352 GCA_032353885.1 Nothura maculosa
GCCAGGCACGGAGCGCTGCCCTGGCAGGAGGGCAGCCGCAGAAGCGCAGGCCGGGCTGGCAGCGCACGCTGGAGCACCAGCTCCACCGCCCGGCCAAAGCCCGCATTCCCGCAAAAACATACAAACTTCCACAAATGCTAATGGAAAACGGGCCGGAGAACTAATCAGGCATGTGAATTCCCTCTCTGTTCAATTCAATTATGTCTCTCTTCCTAAATCATCTTTTTTTTTATTTAACAAAACTCTAAACTGCCACAGCTAATAAGCTCAGACGAATCAGTGTAAAACATTCATTTCTGGGAACAGGCTGATATTTTCTAAGACCCATTAATAACTATGACAGGATTTATGTACAAGATAAATTCAATTCAATTTCCTTTTTCAATTAATGGCCAATTATTCGAACTCAGCTCAACCAAAAATATTACTCAAATATCATTAATCTAGCAAAAATTAACTTTACTATTCTGTAAGTAATGAGGGCATCATTTTAAAGGTAAAATAACACACTTTATTTAATAAGATGTTGTCTTTGTTTTCGGGGCCACCCCTTGCTGCTGGAGCCCCCCAAGAGCGCGTTGCTGACGAGGCCAGCGCCCGATCCGAGCCCGTGGGATCCAGCCAGGAGCAGCCCCGGGCGCCGGCCGGCTCTAGGAGCCCCTTCCCGTTCAGAGGCTGCCGGCACAGAGCCCACAGGCCACAGAGCAACCAGGATTCCCGCGGCCCTGGCGCCTCCCTTCGCTGCAGGTGCCTGGACACCGCTGCCCACCCGGGCGGCTGGTCCATCACTGCTGCCCTGGCTCCCAGCCCCACACGGTTCCAGTACCGCTGCCGTAGTCGCCATGGGCTCCTGGGGACCCGTGTGTGCCTAAGGGCCAGGACAATGCATTCCCAGCTAGGAATTAGCCCCAGGTCAGGATCCCGCATTCCCGGCTAGGAATCTAGCCCCAGGGCTGGAGATGCTGCTGTCTGGTCTCTCCTTTCCCTGCCCATGTCCGCAGCAGAGCCCAGGAGCTGCATCCTGCACGGGCTCCCTGCAGGGCTCAGCCCCATATCCGTGCACAAAGCTTCACTGCCAGGCCCAGCCTGGGCCTGGACCTAGACCTGGAGGTGCCGCTGGGCTGGAGGGGCCCGGGGCTGCAGGAGGCCCAGCCTGCAGGCAGCCCCTGCTCAGCCCCCAGGGCTCTTCAGTCTACTGTTCAACACGGCCCTAGCTGCACAAGATCCATCACACGCCTCAATCCCCTTGGAGCAGAAGATTTGCTGGGAACAGGGCTAGAGCTGTGAGCGTCAGCACGGCACGACATGACCCGATGCTCTCTGGGTGCACATAAACTCCCGAGTAAATGACAAAATGCCCGGTACCAAACGGCTCGTGCCGGCCACGAGCTGTCCTGCTTCTCACATAGAGATCCTGCAGCCTCCGCAGCCAGACCGCTCCACGAGGGACACTGCGCCAAGGCGCCACTCTCTATTTGACAGCGGCTGTGTAACGTGCACCCGTCGTGCCGCCCGGGAGGCTGCACCATGACGGACACACGATGGACAGCGTTCCTTTGGAGCTGGTCACCAGCCCTGGTGCGCGGGAGCAGAGCGGCGCGCGGGCCCCGTGCTGGGAACGCTGCGGAGCCGCCACGAAAAGGGACGTGGGCAGCGGGAAAGGGCTCCCAGCGGCTGCCGCTCGGCCCTGTACGTGGCAACAGAAAACTGCACTTTACAACAACGTATGTGATAAATTTCTGTATTTCAAGTATAGAGAAGTAATAATGTAATAATTCTAGGGAGAGCATCTGCTGCCAAACCCATGCCTTAGAAGGGATGGAAAAAAACACAGATGTTGAAGAACTTTGCAGTGAAAGAGAATTAATGAGGAAATGGGGAGACACAAAACATTGTACAAGTACTCGTGGGCCCTGCTGAAGATAGGAATAAAACTTTACCCTAAATGGGCACAACATGATGGTGAAACCCCCATTCAGACAGCTACTCACTGCTACAAGAGAGGCGTCTGCGGGCTGCACAGCGGAGCTGAGTGGTGCCAGCGCCCATTGCACCGGGAACCAGGCTTGGATTCAAGGCAGCAGTCCTGGGAGCTACATGTGAGGCCATGAGCTTTACGTGCCCTCAAGCAGATCAAGGCGAAAGCCTGGGCAGCTCAACACGAAGGTGCCTCGCATCCGCTCAATAGTGACTCCTGCTCCATCTGCACAGGTACCAAAATAGCACTTGTGCACTGGTCCACTGGCCCTTCTCACAAGCCCCCAGCAAGCAATGCTGCAAAGCAGTTATGTAAAACGTAGCAAAACCCCTGCAGTGCCGATCTCCGCTCATGGTCAGTTGAGCTCAGAACCAGCTCTGGCTCAGAGCTCCAGGCAGGAAAACATTTTCTCAAATGGGCAGCAACGGTGATCCACCCAGAAGGTGAATAGCCACAGCAAATAACTTATAGACAAACACTTGCAACAATAAGATTTTTTTTGGTGAATTCTCACATTCCATTCATTTTTAAATGGAAGTACTTGTGAAATTGGCATTTTGTATTGTTCTAAGTAAATATTCTTAGTAAAGAAGCAATCCTCATCCTGATGGAGAGAGCACACACCAGGCAGGAAAACAGACAGCTGAACGGGAAAGAAAAACCCCAATATGTCAAATTAATGTGACACAGTAAAGAAATTTACCGTAAAATGTTCCTGCGATTTATAGTTCTCATCCAGGTACACTCGGGCTCTGTTATAGTCTTTCATTGCATCACTTGACAACAGTTCTCTGCAAGACAAGAGAGATTGAAGATATAAACGGATATGAAAGGTTCTGCGTGGCTTTAGCCTCATTGCCTGGGCCGAGGCAGCCTCGAGCATAGCGCAGAGCACGGTGCAGCCGCCCCCGCTCCCACGTGCCTGCGAGCAGCGGTGCAGCCTCCTGCACGTCGGGCTGCGCCGTGAGCTCCGCAGCCGTGAGCAGCAGCTTCGCGCACCCATCGCCAC
The DNA here is from genome assembly GCA_032353885.1 of Nothura maculosa. Taxonomy (NCBI): domain Eukaryota; kingdom Metazoa; phylum Chordata; class Aves; order Tinamiformes; family Tinamidae; genus Nothura; species Nothura maculosa. The sequence goes on from JAUBOD010000059.1 coordinate 3,434,726, forward strand.
GTGGAACCGTGTCCCTGAGGAGCCCACGCTGGTGGCAACTGTGTGAATCCTTGCGAAAGGCCCTCTGCTCTATACCAGAGCTTGGCTTTGAGGGCACCCCCGCCGCCCGTCCCGCCAGCCCTGCTCCTTGCGAGGCAGGTGGCCCCGTGGGGGACACGGCGGCAGGCAGCAGCTGAGCCTGCAAAGCCCAGCGCGGCCGCACCCTGGCTGCACCCTGGCGCTGCTGGCTGCTCCCCAGGGCTGGCGCGGGAGCAGCGCGGGCGCCGCTCGGCTCCGCAGCAGTCGGCCCCGCCGGCCCGCGAGCGCTCGCGGCTCCGCGGTGCGGCAGAGGGCAGTGTCGCCGCGCGCCCGCCGCAGCCCCGCGGCTCCCTCGCTGCACAACCCCCTCACCGCACTACACACACTGGCAATCCCAGATCTACACAATACACCAAGGATCACCCCGCTTGCAGGCAACTTTTCCCTGGATACAATTAACAGGTGGGGATCCCTCAGGTCAGGTGTTCCCGAGGAGATGCTCCTGTTTGTCATCTGCACGGGGACTCTGCTGCACCAGATACCAAAAAGGGTAAATTATGACAAATGGAGCTATCCAAACGGCACGGGAATGTGGAGACTTCATCACATCAACTTGGGGACACCACAGGTGCTTTCAAAGGGAAATACATGTTCTGTAGCTTGCAGTATTAACAGACTTTCACGTCCAGAGGAGACTTTCATAGCAACTTATGCAGATATCTTAAATAATGCAAAGCACAAACATGTGCCCCTGACCTTCTCTTGCAAGGCAAATGCTGCTGTGAAGTGGAAGAAAATTTCACATCCTATTTTCTTCTCAGGCCTAGCACCTCCCACCAGGACTGAGCAGCACTACAGAGCTCGCCCATTCACCACAGCTCCAGGTTACTTACTTAACAAACTTGTCCACGTGAGACATGGAAGCTTCGTAGTTTTTTCCTCCAAACTCCTGACAGTGCAAAGCCATGAAGTGGGGCTTGTGCGCGTGTACAACCTGCAACAGAGACAGACGCGTGTTAGCAAGGCGCTGCGGGCGCTGCCGTCCCCAGCCCCGCCAAGCGGCAGCCGCGCCGAGGCCGTCACCAGGATCATCCCCCCTCGGGCACGCGAGAGACTCGTGCTGCACCATAACTATCTCAAATGTTTAGCTGGCGTTTCCTTTTCCAAGGGCTGAGAGGGTCTCTAGGCATTTAAAGGAAATGCCCTGGCTCTGTTGGGACGTTCTGAAGAGCATTTCGACCAGATGGGGAACCAAAATGTCTTTTTAGAGTTGAAAAAATTGAAAAACACAAATTTAATTTCCTTTCACTTTTGTAAAATGTCTCCATTTATCTCATGACAGAATGCCAATTAGCAATCACATTTATGTTTTTATTTATGGAGTTTTTATTTATTTATAATTATACACACACACAACACATCATAGCATATTTACACACATCTAACAGAAAATATATGCAGGAGCCACAAGTCTAAACTATTACACCGCACCAAACTAACATTTAAAATATGCACAATAAACACACTGAAAGGTGCATGGATCTGGGCACGTGCGACGCAAACACCCCAAGGTGAGACAAAACCAAGCCCAAATGTTCTCCTTAGACAGCAGCATCTATACAAAGAACCCCCCAAGATCCTGCAGCTGAAGGAGAAGCCCCTGATGTCCAGACGACCAGCACTGAGCTGCGAGCGGACAAGCCCACGGCCGCCCGTTGGCAAACGGAGCAGCCTCCAGCAGGGCGGGCTTTGCCCAGGGACTTGGCCTTCGTGCACCTCGCCCTGCACTGCACAGGACGTGTCTCACAGGGGTTCTGAATAAATCCCTTCCTTGCTGCAACTACTGCCATCCTGCAGAAAGAAGTGCTGGTTTCAGAAGGACGGACAGACCATCTGCTACAGGGTTTTCTTGCCTAGACGTGGCTTGTTCTTGCTACAGACACAGATCAGAGCGCGCGGTGCCGTGGGAGCACAAAGCGCAACCTGCAGGCGCCGTGACCGCGCGGCTGGGCCGGGGAACCGCGCGGTAACGAGCGGCCACGCAGAGCCCGACGGGCTCATTCTGCTTGGCATTTTGAAGACAAACATTAACCAAAGAGAGCCTGCAAAGGCAAACCTCCCACGAGGCTTCACTGGGGATCTCCAGACAACACACGCTCCTGGCCGCACGTGCTTTATGGCTCCAGATGGGCTTTGGCTTGCAAGCACTGATCTTATCTGTCTGGAGAGCTCCATGAAATTACCATAATTAGGAAACAACTGCAACTATTTAATCCTGTAAAGCAAACATAGCCAAGCTGTGCTGTTCCAAAAGGAACATGTCTAGCAGCTGCCTCGTGCAAAGAAGGTGAAAATTTACTGCTGTGTTGTGCTAGACGCTGTGCTACAACCCTTTGTGTCACTAAAACCTCTTCTTACACAGCTGATAAAGTCAATAAATTGATACGATGAAGGCCAAATAAACTGCTCTGAATGGGGTTTAATTAATAAGGATCGCAGTGGGATCCATAGGGAGGAACATTGCAGGAACTGCTGCTGTAATGCAGCAAAGTGGAAAACACACAGGCTGGCAATAATCAGCCTGTAAGCTGAGATACGGGACGCTTAGTTCATATTCAAATCCTTGAAGTCATAAAGTCATGACACATTTGAAAGGGGGAAAATATATACATATATAAGGAAATATATATATATATATGAAATATATATATATAAGGAAACAGCAGAGGCTTAAGAGCCTTGGGATATCCTAGTTGAATTCCTTGCAGGTTAAACCACAAAATACACCTGAATATTGGCTACATCCTCATATAATAAACACCCTTTAACCAAGAGCAAACTGGCTCTGCTTCATTACCTTTTATTACTTTTCTGCTGTAATGGAAGAACAAACAGTACATAAGAATGAATAATGAATGCTTCAGAGTTGAAAATTCATAGCTGCCAGAGGTTAAAGACTATATACCAGACCACATAAACATTGCATTTGCATACACAGGAGCACTGAGTTTTAGAGAGATGGGCATTAGTCTGAATTTCCAGGTATGCAGAAGAAGTCGCTTAATTTTTGCAGGATTTGAACAAGATGCTCTGTCACTGTTAAGTACAAATATAAATCTGGTGAAAAATACTGTGAGCTCCTTCTTTTTGTTTCTAATGAAGTAATAAAATCTGACTTCCAGCTTTTATTAAATGATAGCAGAGAGTCTAAAGATAACCATAAATAACTAGGAGGGCACGCTGAAATTCCCTGCCCGTGGGGCGGGCTCTTCTTCAGTCAACATGAAACATCTGACCTTACACCTCAGCCGGCATGCAGCAACGTTATTAAAAGTGAAGGATGTTGCAGCGTTAATGCACGTTGAGAACAGGGCTGGGTGTGTAACTGCAGCCCGCCCCACGTCCTCGTTGTGTCATCCGCATCCATCACCTACACCATGCTGTGTGCTACCACCCTGCGTGGGGCCTCAGTGCCCACCCGAGCGCTGGCATCGCGGCACCGCCACGCACAGCGGGGCACAGAACCTCGTCATGGAGCAACTGCAAGTTAAATGTCATTTAACAACATGCACTAAGTTGAGAACAGGGACAGAAATTGATACTGACTAGCACGGACGTACAGCAACAGGGCTCACTTGTCACTGGTGGTTTGAATTCTTTGCTTCCCGCGCTGCTTCAGGGTCCTTGTAAAGCAACTCCCACCCCCGGGCACCTGCTGCAGCCGCCCCTGCTGCCCCTTCCCAGCTGCCTCCTCCAGCTCGGCAGCTCCTGCATCAGCACCATGTGCCTGTGTCCGAGTCCCAAAGGGGACCTCGGGAAGGGAAGCACAGGGAGGAGCTACCCTGCTGGGAGCCCACGCTCCAAAACACAGAATTCCTGGATAATCTCTCCTCATCTTTCCTGTCCTTCTGGTCCCTATTCCCAGACTAGACACTATCTGAAGCTGTGACTCAACAAACCAAGTGACTCAGCCCAAACCTGCTCTTTAAAGTCACAGACTTGAAGCGGAAGAAGGGTGGAAAAATCAAAGCAAACAAACAAACCAGCCAATCAACGCTGCTTTTCCCCAGCTGCCCCTCTGCAGGCTGCTCGCTCGCACCCGTGGGCAACCTCAGCGCGAGCCGCTTGAGTGGGACAGGACAGGACAGGACACACGCTGGATGGGCCGTGCTGGGCAGTCCCGTGCATCCGCCTCTGCACAGGATGCAGCAGCAGCATGAGCACACGGTCCGGAGTTGGGCCAGACAGCACGGCCTGCACGGGGGATCCACGGAGCAGCCGGGGCCCAGGCCCAGCACAGCCTGGATGGGGGATCTGCGGAGCAGCCGAGCGCTCCCAGCACAGTCTGGACCGGTGATCCACAGCAGAGCCAGGGACCCAGCCATGTGGTTGGCACAGAGATGAGCGCCCAGGTTTGGCCTTGGTTAAACAGCAGCATCTATAGGGGAAAACATCCCACCTGGAGAAGTAGTGAGAGAGCCCAGGTCGGCAGGCACTGCTGTCCAGCGATTCGGGGGTCACCCCTGGGACTGAGCGAACACCGCTAAGCCCAGCACCGTGATGAAAAACCTGCTTCCTGACAGGCTGCGTCTGCCTCTCCCTGCTGGAAGGTTCCTGCACATGCGCTGACCAGCGCGGCACGGGGCCTCGAGAGCTGAGCTCGCAGGGAGCGAGGCCCTGCTACCCGCCAGGGCACACAGCTTCCCGCCCTCCTCCCCACGTTCCCTGCACCTCTCCTGGGACTGGGCATCCAGCTGGATAACACACACTGGGCGCATGTCATCCAATCCAGGCGTCCCATGCAGGAGCCGGACAGCAAGACTGATCCGGCAGAGACAGCCCCTCGGCCACCTTGAAAGGCCTCAGTCATTTCCTCACATTATTCACAGGCCCTGTTTGTACCAGCTACATCTCTGTCTCTAAATTAATAGCTATAAGGTCATTAAGGTAAAACTTCACCAATATGTGCACTGCTAGCCTAATTTTGTTGAAAATTAGATTTCTAATTATATTAGAAACTCGCGATGACAGTCTACCTCAGAGAAAGCTGTGCTTCCTTTAATAATACCAATTCCATCCTCAAGAATTTAAAGTCGTTCTGTTTCTCTTACGGCAAGATTCACAGCAAAGCAGAGACCGGCTTCTGTGTCTGCCCGTCCCAGAGCAACCCAGCATGTGGCTCAGGAGCCCGTGTCCTCCCCGAGCGCCAGCGCGCTCCGTCCTGCAGCCAGGGCCCGCAGCACGCGGCTGTGGCCGGCGGCGCTTCGCTCGCACCAGCGGGGCCGGCCCAGAAAAAACCTCCCTGCTCGTGGCTGCGTGCGGCCGGATCTGCTAAGATCTCCCTGCTCATGGGTGCATGGGTACATGGGGCCAGCTCTGCTATGGAGACCTCCCTGCCCACTCAAACGTGGGGCCGGATCTGCCCGCGGCACCAGGGCAGTGCAGCCTCGCTCCGCCATGGCCTGTGCCATTCCACCTCCCCTCCCTCCTCTTGCAGCAAGGAGCGGAGCTTGGGTGACCCAAGAGGACATGATCCACGGCCCAGGAGCCGGACTCCAGCTAAGCTGGTTTTGCTGCCCGAGGGCCACACTGGAGCACGGTGCAAGGCAAGGGTGCCCCAGCTTTAAGGGGTCCATGGCAGCAGCCCACGCACAGGCAGAAGGGAATCCCTAGTGCCCATGGCTCTGTTTAAATAAGAATTTAAATAAGCAATATTTAAATAAGCACAGGAGAGAGAGGCTGCAATAGCGAACAAAGGAGTAATTCAGTCTATTCTGGAAGTCCTACAAATTTAGGAGAAGGAAAAAATAAACAAAAAACAGACAAAAATCCCCAGAAACCCACAAATCAGAGCTCTCTCCTCTGAACAGTAAGCAAACTCAAGCACCCATAACCACAGCTCCGTCGCTCCTAGCTCTAGGCTTCACACGGAAATGCGGCGGGCATTGCAGCCAGCTCCTGGGCCATCAGGCTGCTCCCTTGTGCTCTTCACTCCCCCTAACTGAAAAAGAGAGCGCAGTTTGTGTCTGCTGCTTGTGCTGCAGAAGTAAAACAGCCACAAAAATCCCCGTGTGCTTTGTCAGCCTCACTGAAGTATTTTCCCATTCCTCACCAGAAAGGGGTGGTGGTGCTTAACGTAACAGAGAGCCTGGCGCTTTCGAGGCTAGACCAGCCTCTTTGCAGCCTTACCCCAAAGCACCTAGGAGCCACCGGGCTCCAGGCTAATGCTCTGGCACGCTCCCCACGCGAGCGGGGAAGCGGCGCAGGCGGCCGTGTGCAGCGGTCGGCCCTCGCGTGCCCGGGGTGAGGGAGGGCGCGTGGAGCAGGGGGCCGCACCGCGCCACAGCGAGCTGCTCTGGCGGCAGGGCTCCACAGAGCCGCACAGGGCCGCCCTGCCGCCGCGGTGCCTAACGCCGCGGTGCCCAGCAGGCCTCTGCAGCACCGCCCTGCTTTCTGCCAGCCCAGCTTGCTGGCAGGAACAAGGCAGGAATGGAGTTCCTTCTTCTAGACGTTCCTCTAGAAGTTCAGCTTCCAGAGGCATCTTAAATAAAATTCTCAAATTTTGAAAGGGCCTGAACATTTCTGGCTTTAAAAGGGAAAACCTGAAAACATGAATTCTCAGGTTTCTAAAGGCAGAACACATGAATCACACTGCTTTTCCAGAAGTTTCTCTTTCCCCAAAGGGAAAGAATACACATATATGCACACGTATACATTTTTTGCAAAAGCTTATCCAGCTGGGTTCTTATTTATCTATTTGTGGCTTAGATCTACCTTTATCTACCTAGGGCTTGTAGCATGGGGAAGTGTTATGAGGCCACCAGCTGAAGGCGACATTCAGCAAAGGCATAAAATGGAAGCAGCGGAGCAGCGGGAGGGAGAGCTCGGCTGCGACGCAGGGATGGGCAAACAGCAGCAGGCTCTTGACAACCAGGCCGTCGTGCTCCTCAAAGGTGCTGCTGCCAGCAGCGCGTCCCCTCCGCTGCCAGCTCCGGCTCGCTATGATACGACACCTGAAAGCATCCTGAATTCAGCTAAACCGAACCGTTCTTTCATTTTATTCTGTATTTCTTCAGCAGAAAACACAAGCCTTTGTAATAGGAAACTGGTAGAAAGTTACCTGGTGCTTGACTCATGTATCAATTTTAAAAGATAAAAATCACCTGCAACTCAAAACACAGACTTCAATTTTGCAAGACTTGAAATGGATGAATTCAAGGAAAACTGATCAGAATGGTTATTTTGTCTGATCTATCAACTCTATTGCCAACATCAGCAACACAGCAGTATTGCAGCAGAGGGCTGCTAGAATTGCCATTAAAAAAAAAAATTGAAAGTTTGAAACCTTTTCTTTTAGCACTTCTCAGACAAAAAATTGTAATTTTATAACATTACTAAGTAGTTCACATTGTTCATGTTAGTAAAATAAGATATTTGCAGCATAAAGGGAGAAGTTAAATATATATATATATATATCACATAATAGGAAGAATGTGGCCAGCAGGCCAAGGGAGGGGATCGCCCCCCTCTACTCAGCTCTGGTGAGGCCACATTGGAATAAACAGGATGGGGCTAAGCTCTTCTTGGTGGTGGCCCGTGACAGGACACGGGGCAGTGGGGACAGGTTGACAAGCTCTGGGTGTCCCTGCTCAAGCAGGGAGTGGGACTGGATGATCCCTAGGGATCCCTTCCAACCCCAACCCTTCTCTAACAGTTAAATGTTCTTTTAGTTCTCCAGATGCTGTTTGGGAAGCAAATATTGCAAATAATCCCTCATAATAGACACAAATTGAATATTTTGTATTTATCTACCAAACCAATTAAAATCTATTACTTCAGTTTGTTCTAACACTTTGTGGCTTGTTTTTAAGTTCTCTTATTAAAATATTATTTGACATAAATGCAACGATAAAGACAAATCAACTAACTTGCATCAGTATTTATGGAAAACACTACTAATATTTCCATTTGGGGGTTTAATTTCTAGAAATGCGTTAGGCTGATAACAGCCCTTCCTTTTTTTGTGAAGATTACTTTCTCTGCTTACAAATGGACTCGTCTGACAGAAGTTACGCAAACTGTACTGACACAACTCTACATGCAAATTGAATTCCTCAGAAGAATGGAAAAAAATGTGGTTTGCGGTTTATCTGGGTTTCGTGTTTACAAAGAAGTGTTAGAAGCCTCATTACAAGTTATTTTCCAGTGCTTCTCATGAGTTTAAACTTGCAGTATTTCAACCCAGCAGGCTGAATCCAAATGCAAAAGCTAAGCTGCACATTTGCAAGGGGCTGCCGCCTGGTGCCAGGTCAGGCTGTCCCCAGTGCAGCACAAGCCTATTAGCTGCCCCCTAAAGAGCTGTGAAAGCTGCAGTCAGTGATCAAAAAGAATAAAAATGAATAAATAAAATAAAGAAGGATTATGCCTATTTAAATGCAGTTGCATATTCATCAAAGGAGGAGTCATTACCAAAAAATCTGGATAGGCTCTTTATCAGAATTAGCTAAAAGCCTCCACATTGGGAATATCACCTACATACAGCAGTAAGCAGTCCAGATGAAAGATGAAAATAAACAAAGACCAAACCAAATTTATCTTGGTGATGCTGA
>JAUBOD010000059.1:3453725-3483390 GCA_032353885.1 Nothura maculosa
TCCCCAACCCCCTGAACTGCAGCCTTCCCCAACCGCCTGAACACTCCAGCCTTCCCCAACCGCCTGAACTGCAGCCTTCCCAGGCCAGCACCAACAAGCAGAAGCGGCAGTGGCAGCTGCACTGACGTCCCTGCAGACGCTAGACGAACCCCAGAGTGTTGCAGGGGTTCATCGAATGCCAGGCAACACACACAAGACAAGCAGGGACGCTCGGCCTGGGCACTGGTCTTACTCGCTGCTCAGTTTAAGTGGGAGGACGTGTCAAGCCTGCCACGGGCATCCCCAGCGGCCCCGGCAGCAGGGCAGCCTGCCATGGGCCTGGCTGTGCGGCCTGCCCAGACCCGTGAGCGCCATGGCAGCCCCATGGCCACGAATGCACACGGCGCCGTGCGCGCGGCAGCTCTTCCTCTCCTCGTCCTCCTCCTCCGCACAGACACAACCACACGCAGAGGGCAGCGGGAAGCAGCAGGGCCTTCCATGCTCCCGCACCGCAGCATCCCCACGGCCACAGCAGGGCAGGCGATTCCCTCCTCACCCTGCCTTGTTCTTAATAAATAGCCATGCTGGGGTATTTTCTTCTGCCTAGACAGGCAGAAAGGAACACGGAACCGAGTTCCAAGCGTTGCTCCCAGGACCCTATGCAGCAATCAAACTCATGCAAGAAGATATGACACACACTCCTCCAGGGTATTGCACAGGCTAAAGACAACATACAGACATTGTTTTAACCACCTACAGAGCACAAACATGATTATTCCTAAATACTGCCTTCATTTTGTTCCAAATATTACTTACTTTACCTCCCACACATTTCTAAAGATTCAGTGTATTACTAATTGCACAATCTCTTTCTTTTTATAGGCAAAACCAGCCACACTTGGGTATGCCCACAGGAGTGGTATAAACCACTGCGCCTGGAAGCCATTAGAGACAGAAGGTTAAGGAATTCCAAGGTGCACTGTCACATTCCCAACTGGCCAGCTAAAGGGGAGAGGAAGGTAGGGAATGGGGAAGGGTTTTGGTAATACTATTAAGGAGAGGTCCCTAATTGTAGCTTCCAGTACTCAATAGCACGGGGACAATTCCACGCTCTTGAACTTCTAATGGAATTTTTAACGTTACAGCAGGGAAGGTTTCAAAGAGGAAGTTCATACATTACAGTTGGACCTAATATACAGTTGCTCTAGAAAAAGCAAGAAAAGAAGAAAAATATATTTAGGAAGAAAACTAGACGAATGACGCTTCTAGAAACAGAGCAGGAGAAAATATATCTCAAAAGCTATGGCCAACCAACAAGGCACAATCTAGACAAAAAGCTGAAATGAAAACAATTTTGCTCCATTTCTGATGCATTTTCTAAGAAGCCAAATCAGCACTGTGGACATGCAATTGGGAGCAACATCCTTGGTACTCCTGAGTTTCCATGAAAAAGCATCGGATACCGTGAGGCTGGGCAGTCTCATGACAAGATGCACTGGTACATCGCCCTTCGTGGAGGGCGTTAGGTGCTCAGCCTCAGCTTAAGCAAGTAAAATGCATGTGTTATTTTCTGTTGCTTTTACTAAAGGTGCACAGTTAGGCATGTCAAATACTCAGCTGAAAATCTAAATACCAGTTAACATGGAAAGAGTAAATGTAGTTGCCTAAAATTTTATTTTCTCCCATACTTCTTTTGTTTGTGCATAAAACCTTGACAGTTTAGGCGCTACGTATGAAAAAGAGCCTCCAGCTCTACAGATCCAGCAGCAGGACTAAAGCCCCAGACTTCTACCTACTCTGACGTACCAATATTATCTAACCACCCATACAGTCGTAATTTTGTGCTGGATTTGGACAGGATTCACTTTTAAATTGTGTACCAATACATTGGTCCTCACATTACAAACACACGAGCGCAAACCACAACCAAAAGAACCCATACATTCCCACAGGAAGAGAGTGCACTATCTACTGCTGTCACAGAAATGATCCCTTTTTGCTTCTTCCTTTCTCAATTTCAGCTGCCTCAAAAGCTAAATCAGGAAAAAAAAAAAAAAGCTATGGTTTGCTGTAAACATGCAAATATTGTGACACCCGTCACGGCTGCCCGCTTCCTGCTCGCGTTTGCAGCCTGCTGACTAGGCAGCTCCTGGCGCTGCCCGACCTCACGGGCTCCAGGCCCGGTTCCTGGGCAGGGAGCCGCGCACTTGCCCGGAGCTGCCGGCCCTCCGGCTGCGGCGGCCAGGGAACGCTGGCAGTGCCCGCACAGCAGCGCCCGCTCCGGGCACCCCAGGCACCGTCACTCCCAGCCCTGCTCCACAGACCCCCTGGAGCAGCCCATGCTCCAGCACCATGTGCAGCCAATTTGGGCCTCTCCAAGGATGGAGGCCCCACAGCCTCCCTGGACACCCCACTCCAGGGACCGACCACCCTCACAGCAAAGAGAGAAAAAGGGTTGCTTTGTTCTTGTTTAAACAGAATTTCCTGTATTTCAGTGAATGCCCATTGCCTCTTGTCCTGTCTCTGAACACACCCAAGAGTTTGTTTATTTCCTTAGAAAAGATAAGGGAATGTTGACAAAAGTTTTCCTCGTGGAAGGAAATGCATCTGCTTGCCTCGAAGGAGAGCAGCGCTCGGCCAACATCACACGCTCCCTCCAAGCAACACGGTCTGTAGGGCTGTGAGAACAGCCTCGGGACCTGTGGGGACTCCAGCTCCGTGAGGACAGGCAGCACTCTGCAGGGTGCTACGAGCTGAGGAGGAGGCCGGGCCAGCAGGGCCGCGCGCTGCCCACGCACGAGGCGGCTCCGGGTGCGGAACACGTTGGCTCGCTCCTCCCGCAGCTCCAGGGGCTCCAGGAGCGGCGCCGCAGGGAAGGCCGTGGCCTCGTCCAGCACAGGCTGCCACCACCGGCCCCACAGCCCTGCTCATGCCGCCATCACGCCCTGCCCGCCCAGCCCGCACCACGAGCGCCAACATGGCGCGAGCGACACCACGGCCTCCAGCCGGCCCGGCCTGTGCCGCTCCTGGTGCCGGCTATCCCGGCCTGGCGGGAACCGAGGGTTCCTGTCCGGCCACAACACCTGGCTGAAAGCAGGCAGGACAGCCCAGAGGCACGGGCTGCAGGCAGCGAGCTGCTGCTCGACCCTGCTGGCGAGGGAGCCAGGCCAGGAGACAAGGTCTGCCGTGGCTGGAGCGGTCACGGCCACCACCCGGCCGTGGCTGCCGCGAGCGCCTCCCCTGCACCCACAACCCACGGGGCGGCCGCGAGCCCAGGGACCGTCCCGTGCAGTGCGGACGGGGGATGTGGGCCAGGATGCTCCTTCATCCCCTGCCTCCGCCGCTGGAACTAGCTTGACATTTCAGTAACTTGTCCTGGAAGACGGTCTATTTTTAGAGCCATAGGGGAGGGGGAAGCGGTTCACATGCAGAAGGTCGCGGTGCGTACCGCACTGCAATGCTATTCTTATTTGATGCATTTTTATTCTACACAGATGGGCCACCTGGCAGGGATCCAAGCTGCAGCCACTGCCCTTCCCGACAACCACACGTGCTGTTGGTGACCCTCCTGGGTTCCTCTGCAGCCATATCCTCTACAGACCAGAAAAACCCTGTCAGGAAAGCAAGCCACACTTGGTGCCCATCGCACCGGGGCCACACACACCAGCACCACGATCGACGGGGCAGCCGCTCGCAGCGTCAGCCTGAAGCGGTGAAGAGCCAGAGCTTCAACTGCGACCGAAAGCGCCGCTGTTCCCTCCTCCTCACACAGGCTAAGCAAGCATGCAAGAACTGCAAGGGACTTGCTCACAGGGGAGAAAAAATTAACACTAGCTTGCACTATCCAGGTTTTTCATTTAGCGTTTTCGCTGTCACGTTCTCATGTGCACGAGTTTCCACAGGAAATCCTGCCCTGCGTTCACTCTTATCCCTACAGAGAGCGGTTTCCCCTCGTTTGAAAGGCGGCTGCGCTGGGCCCCGCGCCGGGCGAGCGCGTTCCCCACTAAATATAGCCGCGCGAGGAAGGAAGCACCAGGCGGCCGGCCGCAGCGTGCACGGCATCAGGGCCCCAACGCGCCGCCCGGCCCCTCGCAGAGGAGCCAGCACAACCGCACGCTCGCCCCCAACACGGGCTGCTGCTAGCTACGTTTCATTTATAAAATACATCAGCTTTGCCCCCTAGTTGGGGATGCGCTCACAACTCAGCACACAGCTTAGCCCCGGCCCACGCGCGCAGCCACGTTCGCTTCCTGTGCAGCTCCGCGTGTCGCTGGGGTGACGGCCGCCCCAGCCTCCCCAAGCTGCGAGCCGAGACCCGGTGCCACGGGCACCACCAAGGCCCAGGCGGAACCGCGGGCGTCAGGATCACAGACAGCGCCTTGGGAAGCCCTGGCAGGACCGCACAGAGCCGGGTGGGACCGCGGCAGAACAACCTGCTCCTGGCAGGATCACAGGCTCCACCATCCCAGCACACAGGACAAGAGTGAGACACTTCTGCTGGACTGAACATCTACAGATCCGTGCATGGGAAAGCGTGCTGGGACAAACACTCCATGGGGAGGCAAAGGAAAAGCTCTGCAGTTCTGCTACCACGTCGAGCCGCTCCCCACCCTGAGGCTTTTGGTTCCTCTATTCCAAAACCAACTTTTTTGTTGGTTTCTGTCTTTACTGACATTTTTTTTTCTTGTTTAACACTAAAAGCATCACTACATTTTTATCCTGTTCCTATTTGTCTTTAAATCACTGAAACACTTCAAAAACTGTCACATTAAATCAGGATTTAGCAGGACACAGTATCTTCCATAAATATCTATTTTTTCCCCCACCATATCACTATGGATACAAGAGAGAGGATTATTGCAGCAACCACCTGGGGGAGCATCAGCGCCTCCCTCACCCCAGGGATGTCAACACCTGAGCAGAGTCCTAATTCACCAGTAACCTGCTTCTCTAAGAAAGTGATCATGAGGACTAAGCATGGGCAGATTAATCTAGTTATTTTCAAATAAACATGGCTAGTGGGTGGTAGTGTAACACGTATTAAATATCTACAGCATTAGTGAAACCCAATGGCCAGGAAGAGCTACTGGAAGTACCAAGAGACCAACTGATATTTAGAGAGGACAGAGTGAAAGCAAACATCTACAGCTCTTCATAGCTTTTTGTCATAACCTCTTCCAGACTTTTCTTTTATTTGTTTGAAAACAGACACGAATTCTGACAAGTATTAGGAAAGGGATCAACTAATTTCATATTATTTTGCAGTTTTTAATGTAACTCAATAAAAGAGCACACAGGTTCAACCGTTGAGCTCACAGTTATGCTTTGCAGCAGCAGGGCCCAAATTATCTCTTTCTGCACATGTGGCCAGGTAACAGGGAATGATCATATTAGTCACCCATGAAATTATAAGGACATGATTTCATGTTTTCACGGCAAACCTGCTAAGCCGAACCGACTACCTTCCAAGTTTCGGTTCATCCAAGGCACTATGGCTCCTGGCACCCAACGTGACAAGCTGCTGTGGGAAAGCAGGTTGCAGGTGTGTCCTGGTGTCAGGCAGAGTCTAGCGCGGTTTGCTCCCCAAAGGGTATTCGTTGTCTTGCAATGCTCAGCAGTCTTTGCTTCGGAGTTTTGGGGGTGGCGGGAGGGTGTTTGTTCTGCTTTGTTTTAGCTCCAAAAGCCGAGAGAGTGACTCAGCCATTACTCTGATGGAAAAATAAAAAAAGTAATTTCTCACTCTGATGGATGCAAAAAGAAATGTGCAAACATGACATGGGTACTCCCTAAAGCACAACAGGCAGAAATTAAAATTGTGAGATCTTAGGGGTCTGTGTGCTAGTTACTGGTTGCATCAGGCTTTCTAAAAGTTCACAATTGGCAATATGGTCAAATGTGAAAGACCTCAAACTTCCAAAATGAGAATCAGATTCTTCTTTCTTTTTAATTAAAAAAATTCTGAACGGCAGCTCCTATGGAAAATTCATTACCTATGCATGTACATTAACACCACGGACGCTGCTCAACACCGACCTGCCTGTGCACAGAGCGCGCTGCTACCTGGGCAGCTCCCACCTCACAAGTTCTCATCAGTGAAGTGAGAGCAGGTAGTATGTCCAAAGGGGGGGAAAAGAAAGAAAGAAAACAAGTGTCCTCCAAGAGTTTCCTGTCATTTCTGGATTTCAGAGACGTTTCCAGAGGTCAGCACGGCAGCGGGCAGGAGCAATATCCCAGCGCAGACCTTCCTGGCACGCTCTTTATCAGACCGCAGGACACTTTGCCTCTCGATGACGTCACCGCTCGCAGCGCTGAAGCTGCCTCACGAGGTCAGCAGGATGCTTCCCAACAAGGGGACATTTACTGAACAACTGTGAAAAACCCACATGTAAGGACGAAAATGCCATCTGTCAGGATGCAATTAAAGAAAATGAAAAATGTGAGCACATGATACAACAGGTATCCCTTGAATAGGCGGGAGCCACCCGTCCCTCCAGGCATCAGCAAGAGCCACCGGAGAAACCGAGCCACCTTCAGCAGCCACAGGAGCAAAGCGGGGACACGATGTCCTGGGACTGCGGCTGGTTCTGCGCTCGCTCCTGAAGCGTCTTTTGAAAAATACAGAAACTACGAGCTCAGTGTCTAAACTGTCACCTTAAACTGGCGTCTGAAGATGACAAAATAGTTTCCTTGAAGAAAGCTGAGCCAAATGGAAATTCAGTTATTTAAGGCAGAGGTGCAGGGAACTTAAGCTTAGGTAATACCTGGTTTTCTGTGCTCTTTTTAAGAATCACACATAAACCAGGAAGAAATAGAGTTTAAACCTAAAAGCTGCCTGGTTTGAGTGACATTTCTACTTGCTGTATCACATTTCTCACTCAAATAAGAGAAGACGGCAGTAAGAGAACTGATGCTATATACACATTTCTCCTCAGTAATACTGAACTCTTCCTGACCTTCCCTAAATACGTAGTTTGACTTACTAAACTACAATAAATATATGCTTGACAATTAATCCAAACACAATCAAGTATTACAAGTCCAACTTGGGATCCTGCTTACCCTCAGTAGTTAAAACAAACAAACAAAAACCTCTTATTTGTGAGGGATCCTTCACCAGCAGTTGAACTTTGCTGCAAAAATCAGCAATCCATCACCGATTAAAAAGATATTGTCAACTTATTTTTTTTTAAAACCATCTCAAGAAATACTGTAATTGCAAGCAGACAAATCCTGACCAGCTATGGAAACAGTAGGAGAGCGCTTTGTGCATGATCAAATTTTGCCCTACTGCTCGCGGCCATACGGGAATCTCTATACATTTGCAGTTGGAAGCCCTCAGTGTCCTCTGCAGCCCTCAGCATCCCTGTGACATCCAGAGCGGGAGCTGGGAGACCCGCTTCACGGGCCGTCCTTGGCGGGAATGTGCCCCAGCTGCTCCTGGCTCCGGGAGAGGAGGGCTGGAGCGGCCCCGGCTCCGCGACAGGAGGGCTGGAGCGGCCCCGGCTCCGCGACAGGAGGGCTGGAGCGGCCCCGGCTCCACGGGAGGAGGGCTGGAGCGGCCCCGGCTCCGCGACAGGAGGGCTGGAGCGGCCCCGGCTCGGTGGCTCCAACACGGCACCCCTGTCCCGGTGGCGACGGGCACCGGCAGCAGCGCCGCAGGAGCCGCTTGCCGAGACATTTGGCGGGCGCATTTGACAAGGCCAGGGGCTTGCTGCTTTGCCGGCGATACCACGAGATGCGAGCGGAGGCCCCACGACAGCCAGCCAAGAATAACACCGTCACAGCCAAAAGTTCTTCTATCTTTGTGGCTCCAGAAATCCAAAGCCACGATGGAAAATTTTGTATATTTAAACCTAACTATTAAGAGATATCCTGTTTGCAATGAGGTAACACCTCTATTTTCCCCTGCCACGAGGAAGTGCACTTTACCTAGTATCAACACTGCTGAACTACATTGGAATTGCTCTTTTCCTGTTTAGGAAAATAGGCTTCAAACTCAAGTTAAACTTTGGGGAAAAAAAAAAGTAAAAACTACTTCTATTGACTTTCGCCCCTAGAGTATCTTTCATATTTTGTAAAATTCCAAACATGTAATAGGGTCAGACAGGGGAAGACAGCCCAAGGTTGCTGTGGCCATGCAGATAAACCAGCAGCCGGTGCAGGGCTGGAGCCCCGAGCCTCGGGAGGCTCCCAGGGAGCGGGGCTGCCACGGGCAGCCGGGCGGCAACAAGCTTGGACCTTTTTTCCTAGAGGGAAAAGGTCTCTGCGAGTTACCAGGAGCAGTTCAGAAAGGCATATCCGTCAGGAAGGAACAGTTGGAAGGCTGACATTTAAAACAAAAATGGTGTTATGCTATAATGTCAGATATTTTAAACTTGTTCCGCTGCGTCTTCCACTGAGCCTAGAGTCCCAAAATCAAATTTTCCAAAAACCCTACTAGAATCATGTCTCGAAAATACCTCTATTCACCTGTCTCAAAACGCCTCTACCTCCAAAACCACCACAGACTGCAGACCCGCAGTTTCAGCCGTTGTTTCCACTGCACACTCGTCCACGTGTGGATGCTGAGAGCAACCCTGACAGGCACTGCAGCCTCACAGCGGGTAACACAGGCCTGCAGGCACCACGGCGGGGCCTCCGTGCAGCACAGAGCCCGCAGGCGCTTCCAGGGATGCTCCAGTGCGAAGGCAGCTCCTCGGCGGCGGTCCCGGAGCCACGGGCCCCTTGTGCCAACCTCTCAGGGCTGCCCCGCACGCAGCGCTGCCCTTAGGAGGCAGGCAGGCAGAAGCTGGAAGTCAGGGAAGGGAAGAGGCTGCTGCAGCAGCCGGGAGCTCCCAATGGGCTGGTCCAGCCAGGAAGGGCACTAGGCTTCCCCAAGGGAGCATGGACAACCACCTACCCTGGGATGCTGTGCATGCCGGGCTGGACTATAGCACCCGACTCACCTGCATTTTGGGACACGGGTCGATTTGCACCTCGAGCACAACCTGGAGCAAACCCTGAGCAACCAACGCAGAAATCGGGCTAGAAACAGGAGAGGCCAAGGAGTCGGAGTCGCCTGGCACCAACCAATGTGCATCACTGACCGGTGGTGGATCTAATGCAAATAAAGCAGAGCACTGCTTCTTGCTGCCAACCCTTGGAGACAGAGGCCTCAAAGACCTCCTAACAGTTATGTATTAACTATCAACTAGGACATAAACACTACTTCTCGTGCTATCAGATCCTACCCACTGAGAAAAGTGGCACTGTCAGAGTTCTCTATTGATGTTTTTCACTGTGCGAGACTGTTCTTCCCTTGCAGCACCTTGCAATACACAACACTACACACAGCCGAGGAAAAGTTGCACACAAGCTGCCCAGCGCTTCTGCAGATAGTGCACAAATGTTAAGCTGCTTCTCACAGCGAGGCCATCGCTGCTCCTGACGCGCATTCCACTGTTCAGAGCCAGCTCAGCACCAAAACTTGATCCCTCACCAACTCCAGCAGGTCTGAAAGAGGCCAATTGTGGACACTCTGTGAATGCGCCCACAGCAAGAAAAACCCATATGCGGCGTGGGAGCTGCTGGCTCTGAGGAACCCGATTCCTCCCTGTACCACTCACACACAGGGCCACTTCTTGAACCCCAGCAGAAGCTACAGCATCAAGAGGCCACTTCGGAACCCCAGCCCAGCAGCCCCTCTGCTCCATTTCCACTGCTTTTAACTGAAAAAACAAGTATAAATGATGGCACTGCACTGAGCTAGGGTTAAAAAAAAGAAAAAGAGAAAAAAAGAGAGTGAATCAAAACTTGCACTGGGAGCCACATTTGGGTCGGTGGCTCCAGCAGGGCCCCTCTGCGCAGCTTGCATGCGGAGCGGGTGCATGGAGCTGAGCTGCAGAATGGGCACAGGGAGCGGGTGCATGGAGCCGAGCTGCAGAATGAGCACAGGGAGCGGAGCTGCGGAGTGGGCACGGGCACAGGGAGCACAGAACGGGCACAGGGAGCGGGCGCACGGAGCCGAGCCGCAGAACAGACACAGGGAGCGGAGCGGGCACGGGCACAGGGAGCGGGTGCACGGAGCCGAGCTGCAGAATGGGCACAGGGAGCGGGTGCACAGAACTGAGCTGCAGAGTGGGCGCTGCCACGAGCCCACGGCCACGCCGTGTCCCCGGCCTTGCTCCAGCTCACACTCCTACTGCTACCTTAGCAGCACAAGCCATAGACACGGCCACGTCCCAGCACACCACCATGCGAGAGAAGGTGAGACAAGGAAAGCAGCTGCACAATCACAACTGCTAGCTCCCAAAATTACACTATAAATAGTTCCTGGCAAGTATTTTAATATATACACTTATTGTTTACCATTGAAACTTTTTGATAATTTTTTAAAGACTATTTTCTATTTTGTGAGGACTAGGTTTTAGGTGTTATTCTTTAAAGAAGACAAACCAAGTCACAGCTAGATTTTACCAGATCTACAAACCTAAATGTAGATATTGCTACATTATACATGCAAAGCACTGCAGATGACAAGTATATTTAGTATTTAACTAAGCTTTCCAAATTTGGTCTAGGTACTTCCATGCAGGGAAACTAATTCTTAATTGTTTTTAACATGGAAACAGTCATCTTAGGATAAACTTAAGGTTCCATTTACTCAAAATAAATATGGTAGGTTTTAAATGCAAAATAAAATAGAAATCTGATCAAGCTCTGCGTTATTCTTGCTACATTTTTCTTTACGTACTTCACTTATTATCCAGTATAAAATACTGGAATTTTACAAGGGCAAAGATTGATCATTACAAGTTGCCCAAACACCTTTCTTCAAACCTGCATTTCACATTGCTTCATGCAGGTAGCTTTGATACGGAATGTTCTACTTGCCGCATTCGGAGGGATATTTCTGTATTAAATGTACAGTGAACAAGACAACAGACGTCGAACAAAGTCGCAAGAAGAGGCACTAATTGCTCAAGATGAGGTGCTGTCGTTTCACACAAGGGCACCAAAGGCCTTTCGTTGTGTTGCACCATTCCCCGAGCAGAGGCCACAGAAGCCGTGACCACAGGGCACGCGGCAGGCATGGGGACGGGGCACAAGGACAGGACAGGGCTCCAGGGCTGGGAGCTGCTCTGGGAGCTGCAGCCCCAGCGGCTGCAGGCGGCTCCATGACCAGCCCCTCGCGCTGCGAAATGTTTTAGCACTGGGGGAATTGGCAGCAACGGCACCGGCAGCAAGCTCCACCAAACACTGTCACTGCAAACTCCAGGGTCAAGATTGCAAAGGCCTTGGCTAATGAAACCAAGCTAGCAAGCCTGGAATTTAATTTAATCCATTTTATTTCCAATTATCCATCACATACAGTGGATTTTTATATGGTTAAGGATGAGCAAAAAGAGTCTAAGACCATTATTCTATATTGAAGCAAAAGAAGAGTTTAATTTTATTTAAAAGATATTTCATTTTCATTTTAAGTAAAATGAGTTTCCCAATGAAGCTGGATAATTAAGCTTTTTTTGAAGGCCAGGTGGGTTCATTTACATTTTCAACTTCCCGTGGCATCTTTCACAGCCGATGTCAGGGTTACTCATGAAACATTCGCAGTTCTGCTGGAAATAACCCTGGAAGCAGATCCACACTTGCAGAAGGGAGCAAGCCGCTCCACCCCAAAGCCGCCGTCGAGGAGCCCTCAGGGGGGCTATCGAGCACAGGAGCCACATGCAAGAGGGGCAGTGAAGGCCACGGCGGCCGCCCGTGCAGCGACCGGGCCCCACGCGCCCCATGGCCGGTGCCGACCGTGCGGCGCCCTCCTGGGCTGCCCAACACGCCACTTCATTGTTTTACTTCTCTTCCATTTGAGAACTCTCACAAAATAAACTCCCCCCTATGAACTTTTCCCATGTTTAAAATATATATGTCAAGAAAGTCTTTAACACACTGCATGTTTTCCTCCATTTCATTCCCCTCTCGTGTTACCTACTTAAGCCATGATAAATGTATTTCCAAAAACTAGCAAAATAAAGCAAATGTTTCTATGACATCCTTTCCCAAAATACAGGTGCTTTTGAAGTGTTTTGCCTATACTATGCAAAATACCTTATTTTCCATAAAGAAGCAAGCAAGTGATGAGGAACTTAACTGCATCCAAGCCAGGACGGACCAGGCAGTAAAGCTGCACGCTTGGCTGTGGGCTGTCCCGTCACGGTGCCACGGGTCATTGCAAAGCAAAGGACCTTATCAGGGAGGTGAGGACTTTATCAGAGAGGCCTCGAGGCACCAGGGCAGGAATGAGGGCAAGGCCTCCCGCGGTGGGAGGAGAAACCCCGGCTGTGCAAGGCCAGGCTTTACCTTCGCTCCCCCTTAGCGACATCGTTCCCCTGCGGCCGCCCGTCCCCGAGTGCAGCCCTCGGCAACGACGCGGAGGAGGCCGCACAGGCCGCGGCGGCCTCGCTCCTGCCCCACAGGAGGCTCCTAGAGGGCCCCGCCGCGCACGGCCGGCTCTGTGTCCCTATCGTGTCCCCATCGCTTCCACGGTGTGTCTCTGCAAGCGGACACAGAGTGCGGCAGCAGCCACGTCGCTTCCGCAGCTTTTCCCCACCTAGCCCAATGCTCCCTGCCATCATTCCCGGAGGGAAGCCCCAGGCTCCGGGAACTGCTTATCCCTGTGGGCTGAGGAGCCTGCTCCAGACGTTCCGTCACTCCCTCCGCACCGCGGCACGGCCGAGCCCGCGGCCCTGTTTGAGACACGGCCCCGGGAGCCATCGCCCTCGCTGCCCGCGGCAGGACTGGGCCGGGCACGCGCAGCAGGGCCCGACGAGAAGCACCGGCACGCACAGGCCGGGCCGGCCGCCCCTCGGAGAGCGCCGCGCGCCGAGCGCGCCGCCCCACAGCCTGCTTTGCACCGCTCCCCGGGCAACTGTCAACGCGCCTACGTAAGCACCTGCCACTGCTCCTTTTCCTTCCCAACATACACACACATTTTTCACGTGGTTTACATCATTAAGAAAACAGTCTGGGACTTTCAACAAAAAAGTACAAGTGTTCCAAATGCAAACAGGATGTCTAGAATTTCTCTTTATCAAGGACATGTGTAGAAAGCAAGTTCTAAGCAGAACTTACAACAAGGTAAATAAGTGACTTTCATTTGGTTGAATCAGATAGTTTAAAAAAAGGTCCATGTACTTCCACAGATGAATATTTCCACACCAAGTCACATGTAGGGAGAGGATGAGGAAGCGCCTGGCCCTGAGCCCCGGCCCAGCCTCGCGCCCATCTCAGCACTTCTGCATCAATTATAAACGTAAACCTTTGTGGCTGCTCCTCCAAGGAGGATTGGAAAGGCAGGGCCCGAGCAGCACGTTAAACCAGCACACACAGGCACCCAGAGACGCTTCACTGCGGCGAGAGGGAAACAACAGGTAGGTGCTTCTGAACCGTCCAAACTCCCTGAAGTGCTGAATAGCAATCACAACATTCCCCAGGGACGCAAGAAGACACGATTCTGATGCTGTTCCCGGGGAGCACAACGCGTAGAGGAGCATGCAAACCCGCCCTGATGCTGCAGGAAGTGGCGCACGCCGGGCAGGGCCTGCGGCAGCTCCTGCTGCTCCGGCTCCACTGGTCGCCGCGGAGGAGCAGACACGGCGGGAGCTGCCTTCACACCAGGACTCGCGCGGCCCAGGGCAGCGGAGCCACCGCGTCCAGCCGGGCCCTGTGGCTGCACCCGGCGAGAGGGGCAGCTCCCCACCCCGCCTTTCGGGGCTGCCTTGCAGACCTGCTTTCATACCCACCGCACCTAGAGGTTCTCTGGACGTGAACTTCAGCAGAAGAGCACAAGGAAAACGGAGAACCGTAACAGCGCTGCATTTTATGGCTGTCTTCAGCAACTGAACTCAAGCTTTAGAGTGTCCCCCACCTACTGCACTAGCAGAAGAGAACCATTTTAGCAATGTCACCATCCACCACTGTAGTTTATGCCTAGATGGTGCCTGACGCTCCTAGATACAAACCTTAGCTGCACAGCAGCTAACAGCAGCAGAAAGTTTGACATCCCACAGGCGGGTACGCGTGAAGGGAACTGCCGCAGGGCAGGAAGGTGCCGGCACAGGTGTGGGGAGCCGCGCTGGGAAGCTTCCCAGGGGCACCAGCGCAGAAAGGCACCGCGCAGCGGCAGCCTCCTGCCTCTGCCTGCTCTCCCCGCTCAACGGGTTACAAACGCTGCGCTTGCTGCACACTGCTTCACCATCCTAGGAATAGCGACAGCGACCGCCGAGATGTTATGGAATCAGCATGGAGAGCAGAGCCGCTCGCCGTGCTGTGCCTGACAGAGGGCCCTGGCGACGCGCTCGCCCCACAAGCAGACACGCTCCGGGCCGGCAGCGACAGCCCCGGGACTGCACTGGCACCGCAGCAGGAACGCGGCGCCCTCCCTTCTACAACAGCACGATGCACACAGAAAACATCCCATTAGAAAGCACTTCATTAAATGAATTTCATTACAGCGCAGCTACATTAATACTTGATCCTGCTTATAAACAATTAATGCAGAGAGCCTGGTCAGCTATGCAGAATCCACTTTTCTCATCTCACTGCTAAACACGGCAATTCTTTAAAGTTGGTAATGCTCCAGAAAACACAAATTCCGAAAGAATTCAGAAAGACTAGGAGAGACTGTGTTCTTCCTAGCACAGGCCTGATTTACACATGGATTTTTGCAAAATTTCAGGTGTAAAATTTAATTTGCCTGCTTCCAAAGATCTGTCCTACTTTAGCATGAGTGCTTCAAAATTCCAGCGCCGTTGCTCTGTTGATATGTGAACAGCAAGAGAAGTGCTAACAGAAAGGACTGCACGGCATAAAAACGAAGCCATTTACATCAAGAGGATATCTAGAGAAATAGGAAGAAACTCTCTGTATGGAGGATAGATTAAGAGATTCCCCAGGTGCTTCTACAGAAGCCTGGCTATTTCAGCTCCCGGTAAGAGCGCGAGGGCTGTGGCAAAGCAGGCAGCAGGATGGTTTTAATCTGCAACCACTGCCCTTCTGCGGCACAACAAGGGACTCCCACCCAGCACCGACCCAGCGGGGCCGGAGGACAGGCCGGCTGCCGAGCCCTGCTCTCCCTGCACGACCCCAGAGCCGCGCGAGCTCTTGTGCACAGACGGCCGCAAAGCTCGCAGGCCGGAGGAGCCACAGCCTCAGCTAAGGGACGGCTCCTGCTCTGGAGGCTTCTTATCAGTCATGTTTTAAACAAGCAATCAGTAACCACACTGGCAATCAGTTGCTCAGTACACATCTCCTCCTCCCGAGGAAGAAGGTTAAAAAAGCACAATAAAACATCATTTAGTAAATGGCTAGCAGGCTGGGCAGAGTGTGACTAGACGCTCTATGTCTACAGCAAAGAGAGGATTTCTTTAAAAAGCTGGTGTTGGCAAAGGGGGCTGCAGCCAGGAAAGCAACAGTGACACGTGGGAGCCAGCGTCATCCTGCCTGCCCGTTCACTGAGACGTGTCCGTTCCACCTGGAGCGTCACCTGGGACCACCTGGGACACTGGGCACACCTCAGCCTTTTGCTTAATCACCAGCAGGTTCACACTACTTACAATAAATGTCTTTTTTTTTTTTTTTTTTTAAACTAAAGATTGACTTAAGCTGAGCATCCAGAATCATTCGCTAAGAGGAATACTTAATGGAGGATTTCAAATTAATTTATGATTGGGTTTCACATAAGAGCTGTTAGAGAACACGATGTTCTGTCCGTGTTAAAAGGCCTCTATGTTCCTGCAGTCTCAGTCAAAACCAGCAGCCCAGTTTGCATTAGATTCAGATTCTTCTTCGCTAATTTAAGCTCCATTTTGGCATTTCTCATTCCTCTCACTCGATACAGAGTTCAAAAGGGACCACAACATCACAGCTAGGCTATGATGAATCTCACCCATATGCCCATATATCAGCTGCAGAAGCATTAATAAATTAAATATTTCTATTCTGAGCAGATTAAATGGTTGAGAAGAAACAGATGCTTGGAGAGCTAGAAGCATCATCGCTGCCTAGGGCTCCTGCAACGGTTGGAAATTAATTAGGTGAGATAAAAATTATGATCATCATCTAAAGCAATTCACCTTGGCTGCTGATAAAGGGGAAAAACGCACACGAGCTTTGTGGCTCTGCTGCCAAACCTGCAGCTCGGTGCTGATCAGCCCTGCCCGACAGGCCCATCCCCGCTTCTGTTGGACAAGGAGCCTTCCAAGAGTGGGGACAGCCCTCACCAGCCCTTGCCCCGAGCTTGGGGACAGCCCTCATCCCATCACCCCGGAGCCTGGGGATGGATGTCCCTCACCAGCCCTCGTCCCGGAGCCCCCTCAGGCGCCACCGCCGCTCCTGCAAACCCGCATCCCAGGCAGGGCCTGAGCACGTCCTGCTTGACCAGACTGGAGGCTCCGCGCGCGGTGGTCGGGCCCGCGGGGCCCTGCACCGCCCCGGCACCGCAGGACTCGGGAGCCAAGAGCCCGGCTCGCTTTCTTCACCAACTGCCTCTATTGTCCACAACCCGCCTCCCTGCCTAGCTGCTCGTGAGCTAGCTGAACAAGTTCTGCCCACGTTTATTTTTAAATAAAAGAATTACAGATTAAGGTTCTGCTTCCTATTTGGAAAGAAGCAGAGGAGAGAAAAAGGTGGAAGGGAGGAAAAGTTAATCTCAAATTGCTACAAGACAGAAAGAGACCTGAGCTAAATTAAGCTGTTTCCTACCCAAAATGGCATCACTCTGAGGAAGCCTCAAACTCGCAACTTACACCTAACCCCCACATCCCTGCATGGGGTTGGAGTTACAGGATTTCCATGAAGGTTTCATCCCTCTCGACATGTAGCAGTCCTCACCGACACTGCTCCTGAAGCCTCCCTAAGAGTTGAATTTCTCAAAGTTTCAGCAATCAATTTGGCACAAATCAATCTTTTAGAAGCTGCATAAAAGATAGTAATTATTATATGAAAGTATATTAGAAACAAAAAAAAAAAAACTATCCTATGTGCCAACTTCACAAAATTAAAATAAAATGTAACGATATACTCATAGGTGGAATGAGATGCTAATAAAGACCAATCTCCAGAGCTGATGTTAGCTATTTTAAACTCAAAATTAACTCTTGGTCTAAATGAAAAGTGGCAAGTTTCCCTTGAGCAGGAAAGTTTGAAGGGGTAAAATCCTGACAGCAAACAAAATATGGGAATTTTCTTTATGGGGAGCAGCAGAAGATGCCCGTGAGCTTAAGCTGACTCTCCTGGGCATGTTATGTACACACACACACACACACACACACACACACACACACACACACGTATAACCAATCACATAACTCCAGCTATCCACGCACACTTGATACTTGAGGCACACAAACAACAGGCCAACTCAATGTAGCAGGTTTTACAGGCCGTCCAGAAAGCTGATTCAAGGCATGTGTGTGTAGGGAGGATTCCCTATAACATTAGTACAGGGTAGGTTGGCATTAACTGTAAAGTCATAAAATCTTTGCTCCAAGAGCAACTGAAAACCCACGTTATCTGCAGCAAGGCAGTAAAGTGCATTGGAATGCAATAAACCCCCAGGTCAAGGCTGGACTGATGATGTGGCACAGGGACAGGAAGGAGCTCGTCCAGGAGCCTGTCCCTGCTCCACGTCTTCGTGCACGTCGAGACGCTCTCAGGACACACGGGAAGCAAAGGATTTCTATCATATCATGACTATTTGCACAGACCACTCTTCAAGTGACTGATGTATTCAAAGAAGAAAGTCTTCTTCAGATGCTCACAGAAGTAAAAGATGAGTGTTTTAATTCCTAAGAACCAAAGGCCCTCTCAAAACCTTAATGCATTTGCTAAGCATATTGTTAATACTTTGCATGTCTGCTTTGATTATGTTTGACATAGTTTCCATATGGAAAGTTACACTAAATTTCATCAGGAGCTTTGCTTTGTTTAAAATATCAATCCATCTAATGGAATAAATATTTGCAGATATAGGAAAATATCCCCTTTGTGGGCTATACTTACACAAAAGAATAGAAGAAATCACATGCAACTTCACTCAAACACTTCCTATTTCCTTCCCAAATAATACATTTCTCATTCTCTAACTCAATCTGAACTGCTTCACTTTGAATAGAAGCTATTTTTGGTCCACTGTTTATATTTGCAGCAAATCTTGTTTGCTTTATGCACCCTGAAAGCTGCGAGGGTTCCTTGAGGCTGCTCTCCTAAGGTCTCAACAGGCTGAATCTCTCATCAAAACAAACAAACAAACCACAATGATCTCGGAACCCAATCTCATGGTCCCACCACGGACAGAGGACTGGGAATCTCTCCTCTGTCCCAACCTTTGGGGAAAGCTATATATAACATCATGAGACCAAGAAGGTTTAAATTATCGAAGACCAGGTTCAAGTTATGATGAAAATTCACAAGTTGAGATACCAGGTGTCCTCTAAGCTTCTCGCATGATAAATAAAAGCAGGAGGCAGCAAGAGCAGGGCTGGCCGGGCTGTGAATACCCACCCACTGCTGCCATGCGCATGCACATCCCTCTCTGGAAGGCAACCACATCTGCAATCTGTGCTCTAGAGCCATTTCCCAGGGTTTAAAGCAGAGTATCAACCTTCCTTTGTATTATATTAATATTAATAAAAAAATGTATCCAAAGAGAAAGGCCCTGCTTGGCTAGTCGTGAATGCCCCGCTAGTGCAATCAGGGGATCCAAGCGCAGGTCTCCGCTCCCAGCACGTGGTGACCCTGCCGGGTCACACTGGAGGTGTCAAACCCAGGCTCTTCCAGGGCTGCTGCGAACGTCCACGTGGGTGGAACGAAGGGCAACTTTCACTTACAAGAAAGCCCGCTCACAGTTCACCCACGGCAAGCGGTGCTCGTTGTGCCGAGGGATTCGAGTCGTTTGTGCCAAACAAAGATGGCAGAGAGACTGCCAGGTCTATTTGGTGCAGCAAAGCAAAGATGGCCACACAGAACAGAAACGCCATGAAGTTCCCTCCTCTTTCTCAGGTTACAGCTGCTCCCACCGCTGCTCTTCATGAAGAGCCCTGCAGCAGGAACACGGGCCGTTTGCCCCGGCCCTGCCTTCATGCCCTGTGCTGTGCCAGCACATTGCAAGGAAGGACCAAACCGTGCAAGGGGCTCTCTACAAACACCAGGCGTCTGTTCCAAGTGCCCCATACGCACAGCTCTCTGCATGGAGCTTTGTCAGGACAGCAGCACCAGGCCGCTGCTCTGTGCTCCTCAAGGCAGCAGGTCGCGGGATTCCAGCGGCCCGGCTCTCGGAGGAGCTCACGGTCACGCTGCCCCGCCAGCCGAGACCGCGTGTCCCCAGCGGACGGGATTTCTGCATCCGTACTGCAGACCGTAGCTGTCGCCAGGCTCCCCAGGTGCTGGGGACTCCAATCACAGACAGCACGCTTCCTTCAGCTGCTCGTCTGCAAACCAGCCCCAACACCTCAACAGCCTTTCAGCAGCGCGACAGCTCTTCTCTTGCCTTTTTTTTTCCCTCCCCTATTTTGTGCAAGTTTTCCTGAAGATCTATCAGTCTGGTTATCAGAGGGAAGAGGTTAAAGACTCAAGAAAGTCTCCCTTTTTCACCTTAAAAATATACTGCTAAGGAAATATTCGCTTTTGCAATGTGTAAGAAAGGAGAATAAAAAGAAAAAAAGAATATGGGCAATAATCTAGTATGCTCTTCATAGGAAATGTCATGTTTTAGAAATATTCTTCGAAATTCCCATATTTTGTTACCCTCACTTGGAGGGGGGGGAAAAAAAAAAGGAAGAAAAAAGAAAGAAAGAAGACTCTTCAGAAGTTTTTGTGCTTTTTTAGACACCTATTTAATGAGAACAATCAGCTGCTTCCATTATCCTAACACTTTTAATTTCACAGATTTAATGAGGAGGTTACAGAGGAAGTTTTGCAAGGACAAAATAAGAACTTCAATTCTGAGAACTTGGAATAAAGTGCTCATTAAACTCATTAAAATACATACTCTAAAACATACCCTGCACCTCCCAGCATTTCAGAAGGGGTTGGAAAATTTTCCCTCAGCATTTCAGAATAAAGTTTCCTCTAGGCTGAAATAACGCAAGGAAATGCCAGTATTCATACCAGGTGTGTATGCATATTTTATATATATATATATATATATATATATCTCTACACACACACACACACACACACACACACACACACACTTTTTTTCTAACAAGCTTTTACCTTCAACCAAAGGAGTAAAATAAGAGTCGGGTATTACACGTTTTTGCAATGTCTTCAGCAAAAGTAGCCTTTTCATCAACATTAAAGGAAATTCCCCACAGGTTTATTCAAACTTTCAGAACAAAAAACTGTAACAATATTCCTTCCACATAGGAGAACATAACATTCATTTTTTAAAACAGAGTTCCTCCTTTATCTTTAAGCAACTGCCTCTGGTTGAGGATATTCACCAAGATATCTGTGTTTGCATGACGTCCTTGTGAGCTGCTGCAACCCTAAATAGGAATGACATCCATTTCCTCTTCCTCTGCTCCGGTCCTTGCCCGGCCTCCCCAGCCTGCTTCAGGAGTCAGCCCCAGACCCACAAGCTGCTCGGAACTGAGCTGCCTTCTGGGCTTTTGCAGCACAGCAGGGTCCTCAGGGCCTATGGGACACATCCCCCATCCCCACCCCAGGGACAGGGCCATTCCTGCAGCCCTTGGCAGCAAATAAACAGAACAGTTTGAACATGTCTTGCTCTTGCCCCGTCATCTCCTGCCTGCACCACAATCCGCTCCCTCCTGCTGCGGCGCTGGCCTCCAAGAGTGAGCAGGGAGGCCTGGTGGCCACTGCAGGCACTGGCACCTCCCAGCGCCCCAGCCTCGCTGAGCCAGCCCGTCCTCAGGCCGCCTCATTCTCCGCTCACTTCCCACACTTGCCACGAGCACATCCGCCCTCCTAGAGAGGCCTGCACGGCGCTCGGCTGAACCAGCCCCTGGCCGGCCGCAATCACCACCAGCTCTTGCCGCGACCCAGGGCTCGGCTGCCCGCAGCACCTGCGCCAGGCACCTCTCCATCTCCTGCGGTGCCTGAGCCCGGCTCTGCTCTCCCAAACCTCGCCCTGCACCTACAGCGTTGCTGCTGCAGACAACAGGAGGCTGCCGGGCTGGACGGGAGCTGCTGTGAGGACAATGTCAGGAGGGTTCCCCTGCTCCTTCCAGCCGCCACAGCACCTCTTGCACAGGCCAGGCCTCCTCGGGCAGCGCAGCACTGGGACGCTCCCCTCCCACAAGCGCAGCGCTCACCCTGCTCCTCGTGCTGCACAACTTCTTGTGATAACAGAGTGCCAACTATCCACCAAGAAAACAGCGCTTTCCAGTCTCAGTCTCAACAGCACCGAGGCTGTCGCCCTGCGCGCGCACGCACGCACACACACACACACACACACACACACACACACACACACACACACACACACACACACACACACACACACACACACACTCACACACACACACACACACACACACACACACACACACACACACACACACACACACACACACACACACACACTTCCAGAGAACGGCCTAGGATGCTGCTTTGTCTCCCCATCTTTCTGCCCTCCTCTCGCATCTCTCCTTTGGGCACGGCCACCGTGCACCTTTTGCTGCAATCCCTCGCAGCCTGCCTCAGTGTGCAGCACTGCTGCAGGGCAGCCAAACACGCAGCAAAAGAGCTCCCCAAAGGAGAAATGTGGGAGAAGACTGAGCCCTGGGACATGGCCGCACGTTAAATGACATCATGCAACACAAGGAGTCAGATCTGAGATCAGAGGTGGAATTTTCTGTGAAACGGAACTGTTTAAACTTGCTTTGCTTGTGGAGGAGACGCCAGGCAGCGATGGCAGTCTCGGTGTACCTGACAAGCCCGGTCCTGCTGGTGCTGCAAGCAAGCTTAATCACTAACGAATCTGGGCGGCTAACCAGGCAACCTACGGCACGCAGGGAATCTATCACTTCTGATAATGACAGCGCTGGGACACCACTTCAAACCTCAGTTCAGTGCCTAACACTAACACTGTAACCAAGTGCAGGAGCAGATAACTAGGGCAGTGGTGGTGAAGCAGCCCCTCTGCCAGGTCACCATTTCTCATTGCACATCTTTGCTGCCGCTGCACTGTGGGTGGGTGAATATCCCCATCCGTCGGCGGCCAGTGAATCGTGCAGATTCGCCACTCTTACCACCACAGGCAGGCTGCA
The DNA here is from genome assembly GCA_032353885.1 of Nothura maculosa. Lineage (NCBI taxonomy): Eukaryota > Metazoa > Chordata > Aves > Tinamiformes > Tinamidae > Nothura > Nothura maculosa. The sequence continues at coordinate 3,475,976 of JAUBOD010000059.1, forward strand.
ACGTCAGCTTTTCAGCTCCAGGATAACCTGGAATAGCGTATTTGCTCACTGCTGAAACATAAACAGAAGAACAAACAGAAAACAACCAGAACAGCAAGCCTGCCATACAGGCGTCCCTTGCCGCTCACTGGTCTGGGAGGCTTTCAGGAGCCCTCCAGAAGCCCCCGCGCCCCAGTCCAGAGGGGGCGTTTCCAGAACAGCCTCTGCTGCCCGAAGCGCACACAGCTCTGTGGGCAAAGGCGCCATGCGAAGTGCCCACGGAGGCCTGCAACTCCAGGAGGTGCCGGGCACGGACACGTGGTGCGGGCCGGGCCGTCCTCAGCGCAGGGAGCCCCTCGGGAGCGGAGCCTCGCGGGCAGAAGCTGCGCCCGGCGTGCCCAGGCTGCACAACCCAGAGTTCCTCGGAGGCTGCACAGCGGGGAGAAGAAAAGCCATTTATCATAAGGAAAACCCTGTGCTCCATGCCATACTTGTGTTTACATCATGGCAAGCCAAGTGAACACTCTGCATCCAAATTTAGATTTTTATTCACATATTTCATCCGAGCCTTAACAACAAGCATAAATATGTAAAGATTTTTTTCAGTTACCATGGCTTGCCAATTGTGTGGGTGGAATGAAATGTAGCTTAAATAATTTGCTAAGAAACCATAAGAGACTGAACTGTATCACTACCCTGTAGCCACCGAAACTCACCGAAAGTAAAGGTCTGAAAGTGTGTAGTGAGTGTATTCACTAACATTAATTTTGATAGGCAGAGTGACACACTCCGTTGAAATCTGATATTCTCTCTCTTCTCACAGCAATAAACAGATTTGAGGTCCATATGGAAAGCACAACAGGCAGCTAGGGCTCATTTAGGAGCAGAGAGGTGTCCTACAAGGCAGTGGACAGGACAGAGCAGAAGGATGTTCCCTGAGCCCAGGAAATCTCTGGCAAAAAACACGAATGCAGAGGTAAAGATTCATCACCTGCAAGCCCGAGAGGCAGCGAGGAACATTATCAGTAAAGAGGAACAAATAGCAAGGGAAAAATTAATATTTAATATCAGCCAGAGCTAAAATTTAATGGCAATAGCAAAAGCAGTGGCTGAAATATGTAAGCAGAGTAGAAGTGAACCCAAATTAGATGAAGGGCCCTTAAACAAACAAATCAAGTTGAGGACACCACGCTGCCCGCGGCTCCGCAGCGAACGGGTCCGTGGCAGCTGCCACCCAAGCGGCACAGCCCACGCGTGACACTGTGCGCATAGGCGGCAGCTCCGCGTGCCCACGCGGCTGGCGCGGGACACGCTTCCTGCACGGGACACGCTTCCTGCGCGTCAGCAGCCCTGAAGCAAGAGAAGCAGCAATGCGGCCATGGGCACTAACGCACATTTAGGGAAGCCGCTGCGTTTTGCAACTGCTCCGTAATGCCGCACACCCTGTGCCGCTCTCAGTGCGCCCCAAGGCGAGCTGCCCGCGTGCCCGACAGACACTGTTGCACAGCACTGCAGACATTCACACCACGTGCAAGGCGGCGTGGCTGGTGGCACCGCAGGGCAGGCGGGCGAGCAGTGCCGGTACCACGCAGCTCCAGTAGCGAGCCCCGCAGCCTCCCGCTGTGCGAGCCCTCCAGCAGAGACAAGTTCTCAGAGACACTGCGATGAACAGGCATACGGATACAGAGAGCTGTTGTCCCAAAGGCTCCTGCTGGCAAAGGCTGCAGTAACGTCCCACAGCAGTTACCTTCTCACCACAACCCCCGGGCCAGGCCTGCTCAAAGCTGCAGCACTGCACCCAAACGAGGGGCAACACTGAGGCAGCAGGAACAGCTAAAACAGATCAACGTTGGCTGATGGCAACCAGTGACCACAGAATCCATCTCCCCCCGTCCCCACCAAGCAATTTTTGAACTGTTTGTTTGTCTCTGATGGATCAACATGTAAATAAACGTTGCTAGAAAAAAAGTATATGTTTCTGTGACATTCCTATGAGAAAATAGTTTAGCTTTCCCCATTGGGATTGATAAATCCTCTGAAGTCAGAGGACTTGCCACAGCAGCGATGCGAGGAATTGAGAACAAGTTGCTGCAGGACGGCGGGCAGGAATGCGGGCCGGGCACCGCTCAGGCTGCGGCTGCGAGGAGCTCGCACGGCTGCTCCCCGGGGCCTGCGGGACCTGGCGGGCAGGAGCCCATCACCCCGCTCCTGCTCAAGGCTGGTGAGCGGGATCCGACCACCCCGCTCCTGCTCCCTGGGGCTCACGTGAGGCTGGTGAGCGGGATCCGACCACCCCGCTCCTGCTGCACGGAGCCACACAGCCACAGGCCGCAGCGTGGGCCCACGCAGGCAGCGCCACACTCGGCGGCTGCCGCCTCTCAACAGGTGGCGACAAGCGCTGCCACGGGCTGCCCCTCACCACAGCGCGGCCTCCCTGCACAGGCCCCTCCAGGAGGGCACCCCAGGCCTCCCAGTGCTCCGAGGGCCACAGCCTGGGCCGGCACCAGTCACCCTGGCCCAGGACAGGAGCTGGAAGAGGCCTTGGCTGGTGCGGCTGCCAAGACAGAGGTCTGGGCCTCTCTACCAGGGCCTGGTTTTACATGTGAAGAAATAAATGACTCGTGTATATCAGTCACAGAGCTGGGGCGCATAGGAAGCCTCTGCCAGGGTTTCCACACGTCGCTTGTGCTCGTGTCAGCACCAAAGCAGTTTCAGAACAGCTGCAGACAGAAAGGAGACTTTAAATTCCCTGCTCAAAAACACATATTTGGCAAGGACTGTAGCTGGGATAGATCTTTTCATAAATAGATGAAAAGTTACGGGAAGACCCGTACAGGAAGAAAACATTTCCCTCTAAGATAAAAATACTGAAGACAACCTGAAGTGAAAATCCTTCCAAGAACCACCTCACATCTGTAGCTGTATCATTTCTCAATATCTGCTTACTGATCCAACCTCAGCTCTACTACTACACTATATGCAGCATTTAAGCTTGCTGCACCACAAGAGGAAACTGCCAGGACTGAGATTCACCTCCACCCCCCCAAGCTTTTACTTTTACTGAGGTGGGAAGCTACCTTTTAAATACTTGTTTTTGTTAGTCAGCTTTAAGACCTGCATTAACGTCTTAAAGTAGTTTATGACATCCTATTTCAAAAACAACCTAAGTGAAGGTTCTCTTCTATTTGGTCTCAATAAACAATTAAAATGTTTTATAGGAAAAAGCTATTAAAAGTCAAAGTAATACACATTAGTGTTGAATAAATAATCAAGGTAGCAATACAGCAAACATCTTGAATAATTACCTTATATCATTTGAGCAAAAGGCATTAAAGGCAACATGTTTTACTGCTCTTTCCTCCCCGCTCAGCACTGTGCTTAGCCCAAGCTGGCCACAACACCGGGCATTTCCCTGGCACTGTCAGGACAAGGGCCTCCTTGGAGCCAGTGACCTGCTCCGAGACACTAAATCATCCTGCCACCAGCCGCTCAGGCAGCGGCACAGGCAAAGCGCCTTGCTTCCCTATGACTATCTCCTATTCTCTATCAGAGCAAGAAGAGTGCAGGAAAATACAGAGTAAAACTCAGTTACACTAATGTAGATGTATTTTGGTAACTTTCACATATTGAAAAGACTGGCTTGCTACTGGATGATCTGCTTAGTTCTCCCCACCTTGCCTCTTTTCCAAGAGGAAAGATGAGCTTAGGGTCAGGGAAGCACAGCAAAGCTTTGGATGTTCCTGCTGGGGGTACAGGACGGTCCTGCTGCACTAACCCCCTGCGAGGGCACCCAGCACGGCTGCAGCGAAACGCGCTGCCCGCGTGTGCAGGGCGAGGAGCAAAGCAAAGGGCTGCTGCGCTTACGAACAGCCTCCTTCAATAATACATGAGGCGTAAAGAGAGCCTTCAAGAGGAAACAAGATGCACAGGCCACAGGAGGGAAAAGCGCATGTGAGGCAGTAATAACAAGGGATTCATTTGCAGGGATTTACAAGATATAAACGCTATGATGAGATAAATAGCATAACGGAGAAAAGATAATGCAAATAAGGGCAGATCAGCCTTTTAGAAAAAAAAAAAAACATAAAAACCAGGGATTTGACTCATTTTGCATGCAAAATTCCACTGGGGAAAAGATTAATGATGAGGACTTTAAAACCACAACAAAATCTTTAAAGTTAGACCTGAGTGATAGCACTCGTGTAAACTGCTAAGCTAGCTAAAAACACTCACTAAAGTTACCTGCTACTGTTGTATAATCTCACATGAAAATGCTTTGGAAGTTAGAGCCCATTAAACTGATATTCTGAGAATAGTGATCATGTTTGAAAATTCAGAAAGCTTCAAAATGCTATTTAAAAAAAGACATTAACAGAGAATTTTAATAATATAATGCACTTGACTGCTACTATTTCATGTAAATATCTGCTATAGCTGTTAATGATAACATTCAGTCATGATGAGAAGATGCTCTACAAGATAATCTCCAAGCTTCCTGCTTTAGGGAGGCCAAAGACCACACAAGCTCTTCCTTAAAGCTGTTTTGCTCAGAGGGTAGTGAGAATGCACCTACCAGAACAAACTCATGCAGACTTCCTTTCTAAATATACAACTCTGGCTTGGAATAAGGAAAAAAAGGAAAGAGAAAATGTGTATAGCTTGCATTATTATTCCTTCAGCAAATTGGGGAAGTGCTTCTGGATTCCTTGCATCAACGCATCTACTTTATCGTGTTTTGTGCAGCACTGCCTTGGTGCTCACGGATCCTTAGAGGGGAACGTGCCCCATGCTCTAGCTCGCTCCCGGATGCGTGTGGCAGCGGGAAGCGGCCTGTGGAGCACAGCTCCCTGCCAGGCGGCGCAGGGACATGATGCTGCAGCGGCACCGCCACAGGGACACGTGGCCCAGGAGCTGCCCGGGGACACCAGGAGGAGGAGGAGGGTAACGGGGCACCCGGCCGGGCAGCTGCAGCCCCACGCACATCTCCAGCATCACAGGCAGCCGCAGCTCCAAAGCGCCCGGCCCCGGTAGCAGCAGGGAGGCCCCGGCTCCGGCGCCTCCTCCGCGCTGCGAGCGGCTGCGCTGCAGACACCGCGGCTGCACATGTGCATGTGCGGGTTCAGGCTGTGCACACACGTGTCCAGACACCGCTCTGAGCGTGCCAAAGCCACTTGCTCTGCCCAAACATCACGCTTACAGAGCTCAAGGCACGTTAGGGGCAGCTTTTGACCAACATTAACATTTCACCTCCTGCAAAGGGGCTCAACGACTGACTAGGACTCTCAAAAACAAGAGAAATATAAGCATTCAGGCAACAGAAAATACATGAAAAGCACTGACTTAAGACTCTGCTGCAGAAACCCCAGGAAACTGATGAAGAAGTTTCAGAATGTTTCAGAAGTTGCTAGTGTTGCAAAAAAGTTATAATCACAGAGCAAGCACCAAAATAACCAGAAACACAGAAATCAACGGGTACAAAAAAATATATGCAGAAGCTTTGAGACTTTTTTTCTGGGGTTCCAGTAAGGAAAACCACTGAAAAACACCACTTTGCTGGCTTGCTCAGGGGCATGTCTTCCTAAAAAGGAAGTTCTCAGTTAGGAGAGGGAGCTCCGCCGCAGCAGCACCCGGAGCACCGCAGCCAACGGCCGGTTCCAGGGCCGGGTACCGGGATCAGCGGGGATCGCAGGCTGGCGAGGCCGCCCCGCAGCCACCCTGGGCACCGGCAGCGCATCAGCCCTAGCACAGAAGGGATCCCAGCAGGAAGCGCCTCGCCGCCTCCTCGCTCCCCTGCCCTCACCATCCTGCTCCAGCAACCCAACTGCCAGCCTTCTTCCCCCTTCGCCACCAGGAAGGGCTTCCCTCAATCTCTCTCTATCAGCAAGGTGCCTACGGCCTCAACTAGCAGAATGCAGCAGAAAGGCACCATGCATTCAGATGGCTTGGGCACACGCCTGCCCAGACCGCACCGTCAGCCCAGAGCACATTCAAACAACCTTACCATAAGGACAGAGTCGGTTTTGCAGTAATAACATATCCCAAGAAACTGTGATGGACCAAACACGAGTTATTTCTCACTATAGCAGTCATGATCTGAAGCAAAGGATAAAAGCTCCAAGTTAAGGCTCCTTCTTATCTGCAAGCCACTAGCCTTGGCAGATATCAGAAAGCAAAGCCTCATTAGTTCTTTTCCCCTTCTGCAACATTCAAACTATTTCACAAATTCAAATAGCATCTTTGGCCCCTGAAGAATTGTCTTTACCAGCTAAATCCATAGACCTCTAGTGCCATAACAAAAATACAGTCTGAATTTTGTAGGCTCAGTGTAACTGAGAAAACACAGACAGAATTCTACATGGTGATTATCACCCTGTCCTATCTTCATGTTGTTCTGTTTTGCAGGACAGCAGCACACATTCGTCCTACAGCTGCTTTTTGGATAGCTTTAGAAAATGCACATTTTACTGCAAGAATAAGCAGAAAAGTGGGCACAGCAATGCCACACAGGCAATGAGAGACTTCTAGCATCAGTCTCCTAGTGCCCAGGACAGCAGTTCTCCAACCTGCTCCCTTTTGTGAACCCAAATTCCATGATCCATTTGGTTTTCACCTCTTATCAAGATCTCCTGTTCACATGGCCCAAGTTCACACTGAGAATTAAGCCCCCATGTATGGCCCACTTGGGCAGACCTACACACCAGCACACAGCACTGAGAAGAAATAAGGGCTCTTAGGAACACCTGCCTGGTCTAGGCTCCTATCCTGCAATTGCCACCAAAATCAAACAGATTAACTTCTACTCTCCAGTACAAGTAGAGATTATGGAACTTAACAAGTCAAGTCTCCTGGGCATATCTGAAAACTTGAACAACCACAACTATCTACATACACACGCTTGTATGAAATGCAGCAAGGGGGTGGCTGGAAAGGTACCATTCTTAAGGGCAAGGTTGTTTTTTCCCCAGTTGTTAACAGCACCCAGATAGAGATGAAGTGAATTACAGCAGAACTTGGGGGCCAGGGACAGAACTCTGCAGGCCAGCGATCTCCATCTGCTCCCAGCAGCAGAACTCACGGCCACGGCGAAGCCAAACACTGGCCAAGGAGAGTTCCCCCGCACGCAGCCCCGGGCCTGCCTGATCCATCTGCCCGGCAGGCGGAAAGCCGAGTTCGGGGCAGGGCCTCCAGGACCCCGCGGAGCTGGGTCAGCCCTGCCTGGCTGGGGAGCTGGGTCAGCCCTGCCTGGCTCGGGTACCTGTCTGCGCAGCACCGGGCGCCAGGCACCCCCGGGGAGCAGCGGCGCAGAGGTAACCTGAGCTCCACCCGCGGGAGCAGCTCGGCGAACAGGAAGTGTCTGTGCAGCGGGAGCGGCAGCGGGCGCGCGGGGCGAGCGCGGGGGACCGCGGACACGGCGCCCGGCGGGGGCGAGACCCGCG
>JAUBOD010000059.1:3484176-3495927 GCA_032353885.1 Nothura maculosa
CCCGCCCCCCGGGGCCGCCCCCGCCCCGAGGGAACCGGCTGCCCCTGGCCCGGCACCCCCAGCCCCGGGGCCGCCCCCGCCCCGGCCCGTGTCACTGGCAGCCGCGCCAGGAGCTTTGTGCGCGGCCCTTTAAACCCCAGGCACGGGCCTGTTAATCCCCAGCGCTGCCCCGCTGAAACCCAGGCGCTGCCCCGTTAAAACCCCAGCTCTGCCTCCTTGAAACCCCAGCTCTGCCTCGTTGAACCCCAGCTCTGCCCTGTCGAACCCCCGGCGCTGCCCTGTTAAACCCCCGGCACTGCCCTGTCGAACCCCCAACACTGCCCCACTGAAGCCCCAGCTCTGCCCTGTTAGGTGCTGCCCCACTGGAACCCCCAGTCCTGCCCCACTGAAGCCCTCAAGCGCAGCGCAGGGTCTGCAGGGTTTTAGGGCTGCTCCAGACTTTCTCTATGAGGGAGGAACCGTCTCCACATCCCGCACCCGCTCTGGGTTTGGTTTAAAGCCTCTTGCTGCAGCTCTGCACGGACAGACCCTCCTGTCCCCGGAGCCGCAGCAGGTGAACGGCAGGAGCCACCCGAGCGCCACGCGGCGCTGCCACATGGGGCTGCAGGAGCGGCCTGCAGCAGAGGCTCGCAGGCTGCCCACTCGCCCATGGTGGGTTTATTTTTTTCCATGCATGGCATGGCCTGTCCAGGGCAGCGACTCCAGGCCACCAGGCGGGAGGTGCCGCGGCCGCTCGGCCATCGCTATCCCCGGCCGCAGTGCTGAATGCGCCGCTGCGCTCGCCCTCCCGCTCCCGCGCAGCACCTCGGGCCCGGCCACAGCCGGTGCCATGCACTAGGAACACCCAACCACAGAGGAAGTGCAAGGCAGTCACTGAACTGCGCTGTTACTCAAGGAAAACTGACATGTTCTCCAGCATGGCCAAAGTCATTCTCAGTGCTGCTGCGCTCCCGTTTCTGCAGCAGGGCTGGTTTGGTCCTCACATGAAAGGCAATGCAGAGTGTCCCTTTAGCTCAGGACAGGATCTTTCCACGACCCCCGGCCCCCTCCTGCTCCCTTCGGCCGGCGGCAGGGGAGGCACCAGCAGCTCCCGCTTGCAGCCACCCTGCCCGCCCCGCAGCGCCCGGCGCGTCAGCATTTTGTGCTGTGCAAGGTCTGGCTGCACAAACTGCCAAAAGCTCTTCCATTAGAAGAAACGGCAGCGCTCGTCCAGCACACTTCAGCTCTTACATTTGGCTCCTGTTTGCTGGGCCATCAGTGAGGCTGCAGGCTGCCCGTGATTCCGCAGCGCGACGGCGTGTGGGGCACCATGACAGCAGCAGCAGGCAAAGCACAATGCAAGAGGAGAGCTAAACCAGCGAGCAAGCCCTTATTTGATGGCACTGCACATGGAAGAGACTGCGCTTGCAGGGAATGCATTCCTACTCATTATAAAAGAGCAAATAACAACAACAAACAAACAAGCAAAAATCCTTTATCCGTCCATTGCAATGTCCCCTAATCATAGCAGGCCCAGTTAATGACTTCATTTAATAACCAAGGGCTCTGTAAGAGGCTTTATGCCAGAAGAAAGCATGGGAAATTGCATGGGAAAATGAGGCCACAGGCAGCAGTTGGCCCTGGCAGACAACACTGTGCACCCCTGGTCCTTGCACAGCTCAGCTCTGCTGCACACACGGCACAGCATGTAGAGCACCAGCGCGGCCCGTTCCCATGGGTGGGAGCAGGAGCGCACCGGGGGCTGCAACGCGCAGTGCCAGGGGCTGCAACGCGCAGTGCCAGGGCTGCAATGCGCAGTGCCAGGGCTGCAACGCGCAGTGCCAGGGCTGCAATGTGCAGTGCCAGGGGCTGCAACGTGCAGTGCCAGGGCTGCAACGCGCAGTGCCAGGGCTGCAACGTGCAGTGCCAGGGCTGCAACGCGCAGTGCCAGGGCTGCAATGTGCAGTGCCAGGGCTGCAACGTGCAGTGCCAGGGCTGCAATGCGCAGTGCTGGAGGCTGCAATGCGCAGTGCTGGGGGCTGCAACGCGCAGTGCCCAGGGGCGGCAGTGTCACCATCCGCTCCCCCAGCACAACCCATCCTCTCTCCTTTTCTAGAAAACCAGTTGTGCTCAAATCCAGTAAGAGAATGTCCAAAACCAGGCTGCAGAATTTGTGGGCAGTTTCTTACCATGGTGCTGGCCTAGAGCAGGCATCGAGGGACAGGGCTTTTCTCACCTGGATCCTGTACAGTGTCAATATCATTTGAACAAAATGTCAATTACTTAATAACTCAACATTAAAAAAAATAGACTAATATGGTGCCGGTTCTCTCAGGACCATAGATATTTTTATGGGATATGGCATTATAATAAAAATTCCCTAGACTTCAACTAAATCTAGGAAACTCATTAAATAGGTTCAATACACTATGGAATTCTATATAGAAACTTTATTGTTACATGTGCAGCGTGTCTCCCTGCCTTCTTTGCCCAATCATTCTTATTTTGTAGAACACCTTATAGTTCAGTGAGGAGCAGCACGGCAGAGCAGGCCGAGCCCCATCAGGGCCCAGAGATCGTTGGCCTCTTTGTGTGCGGTGGATGCAGGGCCGGGGCAGCGGAGCGGCCTCCTGCTGCAGAGGAGCCGCATGTGGTGGGGCTGCTCCCAATGCAGAGGAGCTGCATGCAGAGGAGCAGCTCCCAATGCAGAGGAGCTGCATGTGGTGGGGCTGCTCCCAATGCAGAGGAGCTGCATGTGGTGGGGCTGCTCCCAATGCAGGGGAGCTGCATGTGGTGGGGCTGCTCCCAATGCAGAGGAGCCGCATGTGGTGGGGCTGCTCCCAATGCAGAGCAGCCGCATGTGGTGGGGCTGCTCCCAATGCAGAGGAGCTGCACATGGCGGGGCTGCTCCCGCTGCAGAGGAGCCGCATGTGGTGGGGCTGCTCCCAATGCAGAGGAGCTGCATGTGGAGAAGCCCAGGCTGTTGTGGAGGTTCCAGGCGAGGGCTGGTGCTCGTGGGCCGCTCCGCTCCCTGGCACGCGCCGCGCAGGACCCGCGTTGGGAGGCGGCAGCGGCAGGGCCCGCGGGGCGCCGCAGGGAGCAGCGAGTGCGTCGCGCCCCTGCGCGAGCCCATGGCGCCGCAGTGAGGGCCGGGCCCGTGGCACCTCCCCGGGGCCGCACAGCCCTCCCCGTCCACCCCGCATCATAGCCGTGAACAGCACCGCAGCAGGAAGGCCAGCTCCAGAGGGAGCCGCTGCGAGGCCCGGGCTCCCCGGGGCCTCACATCCCCCTGCAGAAGGTGCGTGGCCAGCAGCAGCCGGCACACGGGCGTCTGCAGGCCCAGAGAGGCCGTAAATCCAGCCTGTACAGAAGGAAGGTGCCCCACAGCCCACGCACTATCGCAGCCTGGAGCCCAGATCACACTGTGCACCACAGCTGGGCACCACCGGGCTCGGTCCTGCTGTTGTGTAGTGTATGGAGCAGCAGGCTGTACGGAGGAATATGGACTAAATACAGGGTATAGAGGAGAATGGTGTACGGAGGAGAATGGTGTATGGAGGAGCATGGTGTATGGAGGAGCACTGTGGACAGAGGAGCACAGTGTACGGAGCAGCACGGTATACGGAGCAGCACGGTGTACGGAGCAGCATGGTATATGGAGCAGCACGGTGTATGGAGCAGCACGGTGTACGGAGCAGCACGGTATACGGAGCAGCACGGTGTACGGAGCAGCACGGTGTACGGAGCAGCACGGTGTATGGAGCAGCACGGTGTATGGAGCAGCATGGTATACGGAGCAGCACGGTGTATGGAGCAGCAGGGTGCCCAGGGAACACGGTGCGCGGCTCACGGTGTAAGCGCTGCTCTGAAGCACTGAGGGCCGTGTCCGCTGAAGCGCTCAGGAAGACGCTGTGACGCCCCCACTTTGAACGCCATGGGTGGAGCTGCTGCTTCAGCAGCTCCGGGGCATCGTGCACAGGGACACGGTTCATTAGGGGCATGTGAGCATCAGGATCGTTCTCGAGCTAAACGTCCTGCTCCGACAGGCGCAGAGCGCCAGGGAAGCGGCGAGCTCCGGGACAGGCACGGCCGCTTCCCTCGCCTTGTCCCACGCGGGCCGCGAAGCGCAGCAGAGCCCACAGCCCTGCCAGGCAGAGCGGGAGGCGGCCCCGGAGCCGCAGCCGCCGGCTCCTCCCTCCCGACGGGTAATGGAAAATCGGCGTCAGGCTCCCAGCGCCGGCATCGCTATGTGCCCCTTGACCCCGTTCCTGGGAGCCGGCGCGCCCGGACGCGTAAAAATAGTCCGGCCTCGTAGGGCCGAGGCGCATGGCCTGCAGTGGGATGGGCGCAGGGGCTGCAACGCGACCAGGCGCTGGGGCCGCAGCAGGACCGAGACAGAGGGGCTGCAGCGGGACCAGCCACGCAGGGGCTGCAGTGGGACCAGCTGCACAGAGGCTGCAGCGAGACAGGCTTGTGTCCCGCTCACGGCAGCATCAGTGTGCCAGGCTCTGCCCGTGACTTCCCGTCTGCGAGGTGCCTGCTCGCACTGCACTCGTGTGTGCGGGGAGCAGCGCCGGCGCCAGCAGGGAGCCTTGGGCGCTCTGCCCTGCGCTGCGAATTCCTTGGACGTTTCCAGCGCAGCAGTGAACCTCACCAGTGGCAGTCAAGGGGCTGCTGCGCTGTGCAGGGTGTTCCCAGCGCAGCAATCCCGGCTCTTCCGCAGGGCACGTCCCGCTGGGACACGCGTCTCTCCTCAGTGCTCTGACAGCCCCCAGTGCGGTGCGGTACCTCTCGTCACAGACGTGCCCCTCGCTATAACGATGAGCTAAAGTAGAACATACGAGACAGGAGCTCGTGCCAGGGCCACGGGTGCAGGCGCACAGGCGGCAGCGCCGCGGTTGTTGATCAGCTGCACAGGACGGAGCGCCGCGTTCAAGAGGCGCTTTGCACCGCGCAGCTCTGCTTGGTGGCTGCTGACTGTGGGAATCGGGAACTATCTCAATGACTGCATTAGAGACTCTTCCTGAGTTGCCAGTAATGCCTTTCCATGCAATACAAAAACACCTTTCCAGGAGCAGAGCTAATCCAGTGCCATCTCAGGCTTTACATGCCGAGCGGCTCCTGTCCTCAGAGCGCGACAGCCCGGAGCCGTGCGGAGCAGTGAGTGGAGGCCGGCGGCTTGGGACGGAGCTGCCCAGGGCGGCTGGCACGGCCGGTGCCGCAGCCCCTCCTGGGCCCTTCCGGCCACCCGCGACGTATCCGCTGCTCCGGCCGCGTCTCTTCCCTGAGATCCCCAGGCCGGCCGGGCCTTCGGCTTCCCGGGGGCTTCTCCACGCAGGAACAGGGATGCACGGCGGGCAGGGCTCCGCGATGGCCCTTCTGCCAGGAGGGACTGCAAGGCCTCATTACCACCCGTTTGCTTCCCTTCCTTGAGGAGCTGATTGACTGACACCAAGGAGAAGACACGGGACAGAGACCACCAGCTGGATCTCATTCCTCTCCTTTACACAGGGCTATTAAAACCAGCAATATCCCATTAAAAGGGATGGATTTGTATTGGAGTAAGAAACAGCGTGAGCAATGAGAGAATTAGCTGCTTTGGGCATAAATTCATGAAAGTCATTTGAAAGCTCTCAGGGAGCATAATTAGAAACATGAAGCCCTCTGATGTCTTCCATCCTTTTTAGCTCAGAACTACTTTTAAGAGCTGCTGTCTATTCCAAAAGTGGTTAGTAAAACAAAAGCCATTTGAGACGGCTTAGGGAATGACATGTCCCACCAAGTTTCTCTGTAAACTGCAGCGGGCTTTTGTTTGCTGGGTTTTTCCTTTTATTTATTTATTTATTTTAATTTCCTGTACATGATTGCAGTGCATAAGGCCCATTTAATCAATAGGAGAAAAGAAACAGACCAACTCTGTGAGCAGGAGTGCAGAGCATAAACAGATGCCAAAGGAATGAGATAGAAATAGCTCTCTAATCTCTCTCGGGGTAATTCCACTCAAAGCAGAAGATATTTCTGCTTTTTTTCCAACACTGCTAACTGTGAAGCTTTCCTAGGCAGCTATGTCTGCAGAGATTCGAGTCCCTTTAAGTGCTGGCCATACTTAATAGTATATGAAAGCTCTTAACAAGAGCTTGTTCCCATCGCGTAATCTAGGAGCTATGAATGAAATGCACAGAGGAAACCCTGCTCATCCAGGGCTGTATTTACAGCAGCTCCTGTGCCTGGATAGGAGATACTCGCCTCTAGGAAGAGCCACAGGGAAGGAAGCAGGGGGAGAGACCCTGGTCCGGCGCTACGTGGCACCGCGGAGGCCTGGGCACACCACCAAGTACCCAAAGTGGCTGAGTGCTTGTCCACGCTCGAAGGCCAAGCTGTCCTTCCCCTTCTCCCGCTGAGCTGTGCCCGTGGACCTGGCCCACTTTCAGCACTCTCCAAGGGCAGTAGAGATCCTCTGTGCTTCTTGTCCTAGAAAAGCTACTTCTCAGGTTTCAGAGAAAAACCTTCGTTTTAAAGGGTTTTGGTTTTTCTTTTTTCAGCTGCTACCTCTGAGGCTTCCCAGGCTGCTGGAGTGGCAGATTTGCCGGTGAGGCACCCGGGTGACAGCTGAGACATAATCCCCAAGTCACGCCAGGCGCGGAGTCACGGTGCCATGGGCAGAAAGAGGAGGAAGCCGCCTGGAACCGCAGCCCCCCTTGCCATGAAGAGCTGTGGCAAGCTGCTTGTCTCTGGCCTGGGCCACGCAAAGACACCCGGAGGCCTTTCCTGCTGCTCCTAGTCGCTTTTGACACGCTGCCTCTTCCCAGTATGAAGCTGCATCCTCTTCAAAGAGCCTCCAAAATGCACATGAGAACCGTTGGGAGCTCAACCAGGTTCCTCTTCCCCAGCAGAGCCATCCCACCGGCATTTCAGCAAGGAACAACGTTCTTTGGGACAATGTGGTTCCCATGCGGTTTCCAAAGGCTGCCCTCCATGAAGGCAGCAAGCTGTCCGGTGGCAGTGCTGCCCACCTCTTCACTCGAAAGGGAAGGTATTGATTTGTTTTTGTGGATGGGTTAGCAGGAAGCAAAGGACATTTACTGCATTGGTAGCTTTCGCCATGCTTCAGTCCAGCTTCCTCTGCAAAACAACGGAGAGTTTTTGTTCCTCTACACACTTGAGAGGGCTAAGCATCCACATACAACAATATTATTCTTTAGCAATAACCAAGATAACAGTCTCTCCCTCTGGGCAACACAGATGTCCGGCTGCTGCATCATGAGCACCGTGATGGCAGAGCTGCCCTAACGCCCACGTGCGTCACCGCCCCGCGGGGCAGGGCTGATGGTGGCTCAGGAAGAACGTGAGCGTCACAGGGGCACTATTGACGGTGTCCGTAGATAGGGCACCTGCGGAGCAAGGGCTTTGAAGAGGAGTTTAATGTCTTTAAGTGTTTGCTCATGGAGGCAGTTCCCGTAATGCAGAGCAGTGTCTCCCTGAACAAGCCCATCCTGATGTGAGAAGCACCATGAGGGCCACTCTGCTTCCCAAGAAGCGCAGTGATAGATGAAGCACGAGGGTAATGCACCAGTTGCCACTCCGGAACATTCCCTCTTCTCCAAATCTACTACAGACTTTCATTATTTCCCACATTTAATAATTCAATTATATAACAATTACTCCAAAAATAATCTTCAGAAGCTCCATGAAGCCCAAACCTGGAGAGATCCAACTCCTCCTTCCCAGGCAGCTGCAGAGAACTCATCCAAAGCAGTTCTTGGAGGCAAAGTACTTGTTCCCAAGACTTTCCCCTTTTTGGGGGGACTGAGGCTACCCCTTTTCTCACCCCATAAGGACGAGGGGGACCCGTTGCAGCCGGAGCTCTCTGAAGCTCAAGTGCGCTCACGTGCTCCACGGGTGCTCCAAGAGCCAGGCCCACAAACACCAACTCCTGCAAACAGCCATGTCCAGCACGGAGCGTTCTCGTATGCCCCAACACTACCTAGGTATGGAGCTACTCCCTTGCAAACAAGCACGTTTCAGGAGCGCTTCCTCGGGCCTCAGCTCTTCTTCTCGCCTTTTACATAATGCTGAGCACCACAGTGCACGGGATGATTCAGAGTCTTACCTTGTAGAAAAGTTGTCATAATAGAACTAACGCCACAATTTCAAAATTGTGTATCCTTTTTTTGGGACAATGTTATTCTGAGAAGCTGAGGGTATCCAGGTTCAAAATAGAAATGATGTTAATTGGTATTACAGACCTAGATAGAAAATGTCATGATGACTGAGTCAAAACTGAGGATACATGGAGCAATAAAGACAAGTAACCTGGTAAGTGGGGTAGAGACATTTTAAAATAGTCATTAGAAACTCAGAGAAGGCAATTATACTTAAGAACTCAAGAGAAAAGTGAAGCTATGAAAACCAGCAGGGAATATCTAAGATCTCTATGCCTGGTGCCATTCCCAGGGCCGCCGTGCCCCGAGCCCTCCGGAGCCACCGCGGCGCTCGCGAGCGCTCCAGCGCACCGGCCGCGACTCCCTCCCCACCTTAGCCATCCTGCGCTCTCAGGAGCTATAAATACACCCCTTAGTCCATACAAATAAGGCATAGGCTGGGAATATTTATGTCCTGCAGCCGCTCGCACAGGCCTGTGCCTTGACAACAGCAAGAACGATCATTATTTCATGGCAGGGTTGGAGGAAACCGCAGCGCGAGCCCTGGTTTCTTCCGTCTGGGGGGCTCTCGTGCTTTCACGGGCGTGTTAAGGGAACGTCCTCTATAAGAAGGTTCCCTGGGCTTCTTGTGCTGTGCTTTTTGTCTCTCAAAGACTCTCCTGGGAATCATTTTAATATTCCCATCAAATTGAAATGCAACTTATATAATCTTAATTAGAGCAGCGTACTCTTGATAACGTTCCCTTCATTTCTTTAAGGACTGCTTAGCTCCTACCTTGCACCTAGGAAAAATTTTAAAAACTGAGCAAACATTTGTCCTCTATTAAAGTTTAAAAGAAAACAACAGTTAATTGCTTGGAGCTTTTTAGAGCAATGTTTGCAATAGCTCTGCTTCCCTGGAGCCGCATCCATGAAATGACTGTGACCTTGTTTGAAGATTTGCCACGTGGACACTTCTTTGCTAAAGGTGGATAGCATCCATATGGTAAATGGAGTTAAAATAGGAGTTAAAATTTAAATATCATGAGATTATTTTCTTTGCAAAAGCAGGACCTAGGAAATTCTGCAAGGGCTGGATGCAGCAGCACCCTTGGGCCAGAGGTGTGGTCTTCACCTGGGCAGGTCACAAACATGTTTTAACAAAACAAACACTGAAAAAGTCACGTTCCCACACTGAGCAGGGCTGGAAGGAGGCAGTGGGGGAAGGAGGCTGCATGGGAAGGAGGCAGCACTGGAAGGAGGCTGTACAGGACGGAGGCAGCGCTGGAAGGAGGTTGTACAGGAAGGAGGCAGCGCTGGAAGGAGGTTGTACAGGAAGGAGGCAGTGCTGGAAGGAGGTTGTACAGGAAGGAGGCAGTGCTGGAAGGAGGTGGCACGGGAAGGAGGCAGCATTGGAAGGAGGCTGTACCCAAAGGAGGCAGCGCTGGTGTCGGTGCCCGCTGGCTCCTGGCGCTGTGGAACAGGGATGTGGAGCCGCCCCCGTCCCGGGCAGGGTGCAGGATCCGTCTGGGCCAAGTCCCAGTCCAGGCTGGGGCGGAGGGAGGAGCAGCCACCCCGGGTGCCCTCCCAGGCTGGGTGGTCCCAGGAGGCCGATAGCCGCAGGGTGCTGTGGGCAACCGCAGCGGGGCTGTCCTGGCCTCAGCTCCCAGTGCTCGGCTGCCTCTGTGCCACGGGGCACCGCAGCCATCAGTGCTGGGAGGACGGGCAGCCTGAGGGCTTAGGTAGCAGGGCCAGAATTAGGACCTGAATTAGGATCGACCTTTTCCTTAAAGAAAAAGGAATGTATTGTTGATATTTTAATTGCAATTGTTGATATTTATTGTTAATTGCAAACAGCTCTGCCTGGTCTCTGGCCACCTGGTTGGGCTTCCATGAGCTGTGCTGGTGTTGCCCTGTGGCCGCCACGTCCCCAGGGAAAGGCAGGTTCCTTGAAACATCCCCAGCATCCCGGCATCGCTGAAGCGCGCGGCGTTGGAGAGGCACAAGGAGCAGCTCGGCAGGGAGCCACCGCCAGCGCTGAGCAGATAAGATAAAAAAAAGTTTCATCTCAACTTGACCTAAATGGAGTGGAAAATTACCATGACTACATTTATCTGAAATCATAAAGTGCGTGCTGATGAGCCCCTGATAAGAGGATGGTGTAAATTGATCCGAAGATAAAGAAAGGGCAGGGAAAATGAGATGAGATTAAGAAAAGCAGCAGACACCGAAAAGGAGAGAGGGGGATAACAGCGCCCGCCTCTGAAGCTGCGTTAAAAATAGCTGCAGCGACGGGAATCGCTCTGCGTTGGGGGCCGCGCGAGCACGGCGCGGCGCCCAAGGGCACGGGAACACCGCTCCGGCACGGCGCTCCGCATCTCCGCTGCCTCGGAGCGGCCCTGAGGCGTCCTGCACAGCGGGGAAGAGGCCTGAAACCACGCGGCTCTTACCTAGGGTTTGCAGAGCCCTGGGGCATGTCCTGTGCCCTGCACTGGTGGTGCCCCCAGGCTGCGAGTCCATCACGCTCCGCAACCTCCGCTTCTCTGGGAGGAAGGACGTGAGGGCTGCAGCCCCGCACTCCGGAGGCGCCTCCCCGGGGAACACGGCTGGAAATGCCACTTCCCGGCTAACTCGGCAGTTAAGGGCAAGTTACCGCCCGCACCTCCCGCGAGTGCTGTTTGGCTGGACAATGCACAGGTGCTCTCTGCACCTCAGATGATACTGGTTTATTCAACCACCTCAAGATCTAGGGGGCTTAGCTGGCCAGAATCAAATATTATCCTGCATAGATACAAGACTTGTAGAGAAACGGCTCTGAGATAGATGGCGAGAACTTGCCAAGGAAGTTCTTACAGGTTGCAAATATGACAGAGCTTCCTTCAAAATACATGTAGTCTTTATGGGCACTGTCTATAGTTTGTGTTGCCTCTCAGAGTATTTCAGCATGTTGACTGCAACCTGAAGGCCTTCAGAAAAGCTGAACAAACTCCAAGGCGCGGGCAGCGCTCTCGCTCGGGACAAGATTAATGTCCGCTTTGTTTGCTGCAGCCTTTGAACTGCTGCTTTCCTCCTCCTTCCAGTAAATAAATCTGCCTATTAGTTAAACAAACTGACTCTGACAGAAACCAAACATAACAAATACATTAACAATAATGCCCCGTTCTTAAAATAAAGCGGCAATAGTGAAAAAAGCCCTTGGGTTCTGCCTTAGCACTGGGCTCTGCCCACGCGAGTGCTTTTGGGTAGAGCTTCTTCCATAAGGAAATAGAGGCTACAGCAAAAAAAAAAGTATCTAAATATTTCAAAGCTTTGAGTAAATATTTATTGCCCTAATGCACTGCCATAATGCCTGGCCATTATGCAACAACAAATCCTCATTTCCCGCCTCTCCGGCACAGCTGAGGTCGGCCACAAGGAGAGGCCGCAGGGTTTGGGGAGGCCGGTGGGGTTTGGGGAGGCTGCAGGGTTTGGCGGAGCAGCCGGGATGGCTCCCTCGTCAGAGCAGGGGACCCTGGGCCCTGTGGTGCCCCAACATGAAGCGTCTGGCTGGGAAAGGCTCTGGCCCCCGCGCGGGAAGGGAAGGGAAGGGAAGGGAAGGGAAGGGAAGGGAAGGGAAGGGAAGGGAAGGGAA
>JAUBOD010000059.1:3509790-3520000 GCA_032353885.1 Nothura maculosa
GCCAGCACCTCCCGCAGCGCGCAGGACACGGCCAGCACCTCCCGCAGCGCGCAGGACACGGCCAGCACCTCCCGCAGCGCGCAGGACACGGCCAGCACCTCCCGCAGTGTGCAGGACACGGCCAGCACCTCCCGCAGTGTGCAGGACACGGCCAGCACCTCCTGCAGCGCGCGAGCCGCGCGACTCCCTGCCCTTATGGAAGCGCCTTGGTGCAAGGGGCCTCCAACACGGCCTCGGATCTGCCGGTGCTTGCAGAAAGTGCAACACAACCTCACTCGTAGGGGCCTGCACTGCAGCCACCACTGCAAATATGTGGTTCACCCAAGGGCAGAAGTGCTCAAGGGAAAGAGGGGAAAAAAGTTTCCCCGCCCCCATTGGCTGCTCCGAGTCAGACACCCAGCCTTCTTCCAGCGGGAATTTCCAGCCTCTTCAGGATTCAGAGGTTGTGCAGCAGCTAAAACCACCTCAAAAGAGCAGGTGCTCAGAAATCCAGACACCATCCTGGTCCCCAGTTCCGCAGCTCTAAGAGCCGGGGCAGGAGGCACCGACTGCTGCCTTCTACAGTCCACTCACTGTCCAGGAGAAACAGGCAGCCTTTTCCCACCTGGACAGGTCAGGTCAGGGGAGATGTTCACCGGGTCCTCAGCTTGAAGTGCTTTCGAAATAAAAACAGGGCTGCAGATCCCTGTGTAAACACCCGTCCTCCTTGGCAGAGCTGAAATCCGGTATTTTGGTGTTCCATTTTCTTGGTTTCGCCTAGTCCTGCTCTGCACTCCACGTGCTCCTGCACAGGGGAATGTTTCTGCCTAGAGAAGAGCAAGAGACATACTTGCACAGGCACCATTCTCTGCAATGACTGGCTGCTCAGCACCATGTTGCTGCTGCAGACAATTTACTCGCTCTTCTTGCTGTGTGCAGGTACCCGACTCCGAGCGCTCCGAAATGCCCAGAGGACACAAGCTCTGCAGCGGCGAGCAGCAGCGTTCTCACTGCTTCTTCACCTTGCGTTTGAAGTGAGCTCGAGGCCTCGATTTTCCCCGGGGAGGCGGCCCGGCAGCTGGCAGGAACCTGCCCTCCCCAGACAAGGGCTCCTCTGGACGACCATGCAGCAAGGGCAGCGCAGGGCCAGGCGCTCTCCCTCGCAGCCTCCTGCCTGGCACCAGCATGGAGGTCGATGGACAGTTTATCAATGCAGGCAGCAGTGGAGCTGTCGCCTCCTCCACGTGAGTAGCTGCTTCTAGAGGAAAAGCTCCCGATCGTAATGCTGGGGATTAACCACAAGCTGTAACAAAGCCCTAGCAAGCTGGCCTGCCTGCAGACACCAGCCATTCTGGCCCTTGCTTTTCACACCTCTCTTCTTTGGGGGGAAAAACAAGGATTCCTGAACCCAAGGACGAGCGCCGGCTTCTGCCACAGGCGCAGTAGGGCAATCCCCATGCGCCGTGCACATCACGTTATCGCCTCAGTCATTCTGCTGCAAGTGCTGCCCGCCGCACAGGCTGCATGTGCCGCAAGGAAAGAGGGTTTCTCTGACCCCACAATGGCAAGAACTTCATACAGACTGCAGAAGCCACAGCACATTACTGAAAAGCATTAGCCCTTCAGAAATTACTGAATTTGGGGGAAGATGGAAAGGCTTCATTAGAAAAACAGCCTGCCCCTCCCTTCTGGAAGACATATGTAGCCGGTGCCCAAACACGACTATACACCGAGGGCAAGGTGGCTGTCGGAGCTGACGTGGGACGGGCTCGGACACGAGCTGCCCGAGAGAATTCCTGTCCCTTCTGCTGCGCTGTGGGGAGATGAGTCAGGTTTGCTCGAGCAGCGCCTGAGCAGGGCGCCCCGCACGGCCCGGCTGGGCACGAGCACCAGGGGCCGCCCGCGTTGGGCACTCGCAGTCCCGGCAGGCGCAGGCTCCTCTGCAGTGCCGGCAGCCGCGGCGCTCGCCCGCGCTGCAGGATGGACGCGCCGACGGGCAGCCCTGCCTTGGGCGGCACAGCAGCGTACTGCAGGCGCTCACAGCACTTGTCAGGTCCTGAGCCCACGGAGCCCTACCTTCCCCCCTGAGCGTGAACATGGAAAATGTTGTGTCATGCCCTGGCGTCAGCCTGCCGAACGTGCCAAGCAGCTTCCCGCGGCTGCTCCTCTCCTGGAGAGCGCAAGTCCTGTGCTCCGCACCAGAATATCCCCCACGTCCCCAGCTTATCCCTCCCTCTGGGCGCATGGCAGCAGGGGCTGCACGGCCTCGGCTGGCGCAGGCGCTGGACCCACGGCACGGTGCGTCCTGGGGCCGGCGCCGTGGCTGCCTCTCAGCAGCAAGGGGAGACGCCGCAGAGCTCACGGAGCTGACGCAGCCAGCGGCGCCAGGAAGGCAAAAGGTGGATGGGCGAAACACTGCAGGCAACTGAGCAGGCACTGCCAACACATCTGCTACTGCACCCGTCCCCGCAGCTGCACCGCAGCTCTGCAACCCGCCGTGGGTCCCCCGCGGGGCGCAGGAAGGAGGCAGTCTGCGTTGCTCCCAACTGCTGCTGAGAGCAGCTACGTGCACCTGCAACGCCCTGCGCGGCGCCAAACGTGAAGTCACAGCCCAGGGCTCCGTATCTCACACTGCAGCTTGCTAAATATAGCAAGCACCCACTGCACTCCCATTTTGCTGTGCATAGCAGCACTGGCCTTTTTGTCATGAATTGCTGTATTTACAGATACCAACGCTAGATTAAGCTAACAGCAGTAAAATTAAAACCTTCAAAAAGTATTTTAAAGTTCAGTGGCATTGCAGCCACTGCACGAGGCGCTAAAGACGGAATAAAGGATTCACTAGAGCAAGAGAGCGAATGAATATAAAAGTTGCAAGTTGTTTCATGCAGAGCTGTACTCGAAATTTTAGAAGGAATTTTAATAAAACACCTTATTGTGTGAGCGGGCTGGAAAAAGAGCAAATCCACCATGCTAATCGCTCAGGAGGATCCCAAAGCAATCAGAGCTGAACTCAGTGAGCACTGCAGAACTCGCTGACCTGCGGGACGCCCGTCGCGCTGCAGCTGCTGCTCACACCCCAACACAGCCGCACACACACGCGCTGCGCGGGCACGCAGCGAGCGGCACGGCGTCCCGAGCCGCAGGCTGCGGAGGGGACCCCTGCTCCGCTCCGAGGCCACGGCCGCGGGGCCATGTGCAGCAGTGTGCGGGCAGCAGCGCCCGCGCTCGCCGGCTCCGCTGCAGCCGCCATCCCACCAGGATGTCGGGGCGCCGGGACCTGCTCCCTCCCCTGACAGCCTCCCCTCAGCACTGGCGCTGCTGGCAGCAGGCAAGGTGGGGAGGGCCAGGCCTCACACCCTGCGGCACAGCAAGCAGGGTCTCAACCCCAGCCCGGGCCACTGCAGGCGGGGGACGAAGCCCCAGGGCCTCCCATGGGCCCCCAGGCCAGGGCTGTCCCCAGAGGCAGCGTCACACAGGGAGCTGCAGGCGTCCGCCCGCCCACTACAGCGCTGAGGCCTCGGCCTGGCACTCCCTGCCCTTCGGGACACGCTTTCCGGGGCGCCCGGGCCCTGGAGCAGACAGGGTGGATGCAGAGAGCTGAGGAGTGTCCCACCGTGCCCACGCTCCCGCTGGCTTTGGTCACTCCCCAGTCTCTATCACGGCAGCCCAAGGGGCAGCAATGTGCTAACAGCTTGTGCTTCCGAGCCAGACACAGAGGCCACAGTAAGAACCATCTAGGTAAGGTCTGAGCGCCAGCAGCGCCCGTGACCGCAGGAAGGAGCTTTGCTGCGCGTACGTGCGCTGAGCCTCCCCAACCATCTGCAAAAATAGAAGCTACAGAGCAGCACGAGATCGTGCTCAGTGCAACGTCCCTTTTGGCTACCACCAGGAGCGTCTACCGGAGCCCATGGCCACACGCTGCCTGCTCTTGACCCACAGAACTTATTTTGTAGCCAGACAGAGGGGCTTCTCCTTGCAAAGAGAAAAACCTACAGATTTTTATTATTGTCCCTAAAATGATCCTAACAGCTTTTCTAACCCAAAATAAGCACTCTTTTAAAGACAACTACGTCTACCTTTGCGCATGACTGTTTCCCACTTTTTCACCACTTTTGTTTTCCACTTCTTGCCCTCCGTCCCTTGGGGAGCAGCCCCCACACGCAGCTCAGAGCTCCCTCCGCAGCAGGAGGCAGCGGCTGCTTGGCTGAGCACAAGTGATCACAAGTGCAAGTGGTGGCACAAGCCACAGCGCAGCCACAGCGCAACCGTAGCACAAGGTGCAGCACAAGGAGCAGCGTGAGCCACAGCACAGCCGCAGTGCAGCCGCAGCAAAGCTGCAGCGCAAGGCACAGTGCAAGGAGTCGCAAACACCAGTGAGAACTAGGAGAGCCTTCAGAAAAGGACAGTCAATTAGCAGCCAAGAGGGCTGCTGCAGTCCCACCTTGGGAAAACTCAAGGAAAACAGCAAAATTACATGTCCCTGAAAGGACAGACTTGGACTCAAGGCAGATTGCAGCAGCAGCAGCTCTGTCAGTGGCACACACCAAGATAAGCTGGTCTCATAGCGAAAGGGAGAGCGTGACGCATGCAGACCGTGCAGCGCTGTTCTGCTTTCCCGCTTCTCCTGTGAGTAGCTGCAGCTGCTTATCCAATTACCGGGCCATCTCGAGCAGCCAGGTGCATGGGGTTGGCAGCTCACCTCAGATATTTAAAGCAAAGGCTCATCCTCAGGAAGACAGCTGAAGGAGGCCAATAAAACGGTGACACGAAGTTAAATATATCTCTACATCCATATAAACACAGAGAGATTTACTTGACAGTCCAGAAAGGAGGAAAGGTCTGGCCTTAATCCATGCCCTGCTGTGATTTTCTTACAATTCTCAATGTTTTCTTCTTTCCCCTGCTTTAAAGAACTCCTTACACCCCTCCTGTCCTGTGTCTGTGACTAGATACCACCTGTGTCAGGCCCCAAATCCTCTTGATGCACTGAAGACTAACAAGAATTAAGCAGAACAGACATGTTTACAGCAGGAATAGCACTGGCTAGAGTACGCAGAGCCTTTCCAGCACTAAAAAAGGGGAAAAAATAAGAACCAGTGTTACTGCAGGGCACAGTTTAGAAAGCTGGCCTTTCATTATAAAGCTTTTTGTGATGGTTAGTTGTCGTTTTCATGGTTAATCTATCCCCTTGTTTAGCACATCACAGATAAAATCTTCTTTACTATGGCAGCCGCTACTGAGAGGCTGCCAAAGAGCCCAGATCTTATTGAGGTTGATGGGCGCTTTCCTCGTGGCCTGCAGAGAGCAGCGCAGCAGGAAGCACGGTCTGACTATGCGGAGGGCAATGCTGTTTCCAGGCTGGACAAACGGTTAATGCTTGCAGGGACAAAGAGCATCGGCTGCCCAACTCTGCCCTGCAAGGGGTATCATCAAGACGCTGGCAGAGGTGCGAGGGAGCAGCTGCCCGGTGCTCCCTGGGGAGCTGCTCTGGGCGCCCTGCCTCGGCACAGCACCAGCCCCACACACGCAGCCTTACCCTCCGTGCCGAGAAAGCCCCAGCACCGCTTGGTGCTCAGAGACAGAGGCTGGCACGTGCATTCTGAAGAGTCCTTAAGAAAATGTCTTCAAAGGAAATCAACCAATTACAGGGGAGAGCAGGGCCTCCGACGGCATCTCTGACTGTTAACTGCTTGGTATTGGTGCGTGACCGAGACAAACGCTTCTTGGAATCAAGAATGTATTGCAGTCCTCGAACCAAAACAAACTTCAAAGAAATTAAAGATGTAGGAGCTTTTAGCTCTCTAAACACATTAGTTTTAGCCCAAATGACGCATCAATACTCACCATGTCTTAGCTATAAATAGCTCTAATACATGACTATAATTTTATTAGCTCTTCAAGCAGAAACCAGTGGGAAACACCCTCCAGTGGATTTGCATCCCCTGTATTAGTTTCTTTGTAGTCCCCTATGAGATCTGGGGCTCCAGCTCCCATGCGTCTTCCTAGAGCTTCAAACTACAGGCAATTATCACCTATGAAATCACCACCACCAGCTCACACCCACATATTTCAGTTTAACAAGTTTCAACCTCAGTCCTTAAGGATAAACAAATGCGAACAAAAGTGAATGCAAGTTAAAACACAAAAAAAGTTTTCCATGGGAGGCACTGGTCCAGCAAGCACTCACCTGATACCAGAGGCAAAGTTATGTTTCAAACTGCGTTAAGAGATCTCTTATTTCTGGAGTCAGATGCTCTACTGCCTTTGCAGCTTCTGTGATAGCTTTCCGATACATCCCTTTCTTCTTGCGATTAAATCTCAGTTTGAAAAATTCAGAGAAAGGAGAGAGTTTTGAAACAGATAACAATGAAGTCGTTGGAGAACCAAACCACGATACTTTAGCTTCTCGCCATGAAGGTTCCCCATTTTCCTTCTGGCTAAGGTTTATATCAAGAACACGTGCGGGCCACCATGGAAACCCGTGAATTTTACCCCAAACAATATCTCCCACCGAAACAGTCCTTCCGTCTTCAGTGACACATTTAGACACGCTTTGCGTATGTAGTCTAACTGTTAAGGGTGGCACAATCTTACGCTCATCTTTTGAAGATGAAGAGACAGATGCATCATCACCAGGTATAAAGTCACACAGTTCTGGTGATGTTACCTCTGAACTAGAAGACTTGGATTCATCTAGACTGTCATTACTACACACGGACAAACTAGAGGAATCTGCTTTTCTTTTACGATAATTCATTAGGAACGCCAAGTTATCGTGTCCATCTTTACCTTGGGGAAATCTTTTAAAGTCATCATCTTCCCCTGAACTCCCTGAAGATATCTCAGCTAAACTTCTGTCTGTAGATTCGTCATTGTAAAATGCACCAGGATTGGACTCTCTGCTGTTCTGAAGGACATTTATCTCATCAATAAGTTCTGCTTTATAAATTGAAACATTCTGACCATCATTTATTCGATGGGGCTTCAGTCGGATCTTTGGAGGTGGAGCATCTGCACCGGAATGCACAGGCCGCGTGAGCTTCAGTTTTGGAATGGAAGCAAGCTGGCTGCCCGCTGACTTGTCCATTAAACATTTGGTTTCTCGACAGGGCTCAGAGTCTCTAGTCTCCTCTTGGTCCTCCTCTCCATTCTGCAATATTTGCTGGGGACAAAATGGTTTGACTGAGCCATGAACTCGCGAAGGAATTTTCACAACTTCACCTTTCCCTTGTGGAGTACTGTAGGATATTTTTATAACTGGAGTTCGATGCACTAGTTCCCCAGAAAACTTGTCCTCCTCTCTCTTTTCTCTCTTGTTTCTTTTCTCGGTGCAGTCGGTGTCACTGTGCTTTTTCTGCTCCTTGTCCTGCAGGCTCAGCTTCCTCCTGGTTTTGGTGTTCTGCCTTGCTGTGTCGGCATCCTCGGGGTTCAGGGTGTTTTTGCACTTCTCGCAGAGCACCTGCCTCGGCCGCAGTCTGATAGTGCTCATGATCAGCCTGCCCGGGTCTCTATTCCGTGACAAACGTCTCCTCGTCCTCTTTATAGTCCGCGGCGGGGGCTGGGGAACCCACTGGTTGTACGTGTGCCGAAGCCAGAGGGGGCGAGGAAAAGGAGCCCCCTCGAAGTAGGGCGGGTAGGGCGGGAGGCTGCCGGGCGGCAGCGGCGGCAGGAGCGGCGGCAGCGGCTCCTCGGCGGGAGCCTTTTCCTTGGGGGGCTGCGGCTCGGATGCGCCCGGCGCAGGGGCCCGGCCAGCGCTTGGCTGAGCGGGAGGCTCCTCTTGCTTCGGAGGTGAAGGTGGAAGGCAGAACAGCCCAGACCTAGAAACGGCACGGAAAGGATCGGGGAGGCACATGGTCAGAACCTTTGAGAGATACTTACTGGGGAAAACTATGCATTACGAATACGCTATTTGCTTTAAAAACAGACTTCCACATACTAATAAGGCAATGTTTTCCCTTCATTTTTAGAACATGGCAGTCACTTCTATTACTGAAGAAAAAAAACAGCATTTAAAATGTAGAAAAGTGACCTGCTCTTCTGCAGAAAGGGCACAGTGAACAACAGAGAACAGCAGCAGCAATCTCCATTTCCATTCACTCCTCACACAGACCCAGGAGTTTTGCCCCAAGAAGTTGTACTCTAGCATGGGAGGAGACACTCTGGGGAACTATTAAGGTTCCTCACTTCATCCTGTACTTGCATGGCTGCTTTTTCAGCTTCTTAAACAATGTAATGCAGTCTCGGGCAGAGGTTTGCCAGTACAGTCTTGTTCCTCTACACTGGCCTTTGTTTTTATGATCTTTATCTGTTCAAATACAGACCGGGTCATTGCCTCAGGACACCAAGATCAGAGGTGTGATGTATCGGTGTTCCTTGCCACGTTTCTTGCTAGCTATCAAAATCCTGCAGAGCAATCAGCAGAAGGAAATGCTCCCAAACCCTGCAATTCCTGACCCTGACTCAGGCCTCCGTGCACTGGTGGTTACGCTGCAAGGACGCTGTCCTCGCCTGGCACCTTCTGCATCCCGAGACAGCCCCTCTCCCTGCAGGAAGGGCCGTGCCAGGGCAGTGCTCCCAGGCGGAGCTCACAGACCCTCTCCATCACAGCAAGACAGGGCAGGAGCGCTTGGCGAGGCCCCACGGCCGCTTCCCTGCTCCATTCCCGCCATGGACACGGAGCCGGGAACGCCGCAGGCGGCCGCTCCACGAATGGAGAGTGGTCGCTGGAGGCCGGGAATAACCCCAGCGCACCCGCACTCGGCCCTCACCCACGGCCCAAGTCACCGCCTAACCCCGGGCCCTTCAGTGCAAGCAGGAAGGAACACCCGAATGCACCCAGCTACGAGGGGTTTCTTCACGCCCTGCACACCGCTCATTCCTGCTAGGATGCACCAGCGGCTGCCACCTTGGGCTAGCGGGGCTACGGGAAGCACGGCGCCTTGCACGAGGATTCCCGGGTTCCTGCCCGCGGCGCAGGAGCAGATCCTCCACAGCTTGCTTTCTGCTCCAAGTTGCCTTTGAGCACAAGGAGCAATATAAACTACTCTGGTCTCCCCTATGTTAAATCCCAACATCATTCAGGTATTTCCTCTGTCTCTGTATTATCATAATCAATTCTGCACATTCAAATCCCTTCAACTACAACGAAAACCCACGAGTTTGGTTTAGGGGCCCAAGGACACATCCCGTATTACAGGCGTCAGAGTACGCCCAGCCTGTGATCCAGCCCTCTGCCTTTAATCCTCGTTTCTGGGACAGTCAGGGCCAAACGGATTAAGTTACCTCAATCCAACCTCTCCTTGGAGACGAAGACGCCATCCCTGATCCACACCCGGGCACGGTTAAGAAACAGCTCGTGCCCAGCTCAACGGAGCCAAACTGCCACGACCCAGCACCAAAGCATTACTAGTCTGCAGCCAGACTACTGTCTGTAGTACTGACTACGGCCGTAGTCAGAATTCATCTGAACCTTTCTTTGTGGGCACAAACACTGTGCAACTACAGCGTGGAGGATTAATTTATCACAACAAGGTGACTGCCAAGGACTCCTCCGTGGTGCAGAGTGTGGCTGCAGCAGGCGCCCGGCGCAAGCTGCCACCGCCGCTGCTCCGGGTGCTCCCACACCTCTGTTTAGGCAGGTGCTGCTGCTGCTCCAGGCCCGCTGCGAGGCAGGCTCAGCAGGGAGGGCCTGTCCCCAGCTTCCCACGGCCCCTGCTGCGGCCCTCTGGGGCTGCTGCATCCCCTGGCCCCCGACCTGAGCTCTGTGGGCCAGAATGGGGCTCCCTTCATCCCGGGTGCGGAGCGGAGCCCCTTCCTGCTGGCGGACGGCACCGTGTGCCCCGCATCCTGCTGCCACCTCGTCTGTGGCTCCACACAGGGGACACAGGGGACACCAGGCCCTGCGGCACCATCAGCCCCTGTCCACGGCCACACACATGGCACTGGGGACACTGGGGGGACAAGGCCCCGCGGCACCGTCACCCCCTGTCCATGGCCCCGCACACGGCTCCGGGGACACCAGGCCCACGGCACCATGGCCCCGGGGAGCAGGGAGGCAGGAGACCCCCGTCCCGCAGCAGCCGGTGGGAGGGCCCAGCCCCGCGGGCACCGTGCGCAGCTCCCCGCGCAGGGCGCCCCGCTGCCCACGGCCGCCCCGCAGGGCCGGGCTGCTCCCGCCGCGCGTTGCCGCCGTGCCCGGAGCCGCCGCACGAGCGAGCGCCCCGCGCCG
>JAUBOD010000059.1:3604290-3614333 GCA_032353885.1 Nothura maculosa
GCATGGCATGGCATGGCATGGCATGGCATGGCATGGCATGGCATGGCATGGGGGAATTTAACAGCTCCCTCCTCCAAGGAGATGTTGCTCAGCTAGCGGTAGGTTAAAAAAGCAAGACAGCATCTTGAGTTGTGCTTGCTTAATTAAAAACCCATAAACTTTGCAGCCAACATATGCTCGTAGTGGGACTGTTTGCAGTTTTTCACAGGTGCTGTGTAATTAAGAGAGAGAAAACGCGATGTCTTTCGATCCGTCCCGTGCAGCACAGCGGGAGCCAGCGGCTCGCTAACCCCGTTGGTGCCCGCAGGTACTCCTTCCAGGACGAGGAGGACATGTTCATGGTGGTGGACCTGCTGCTGGGCGGGGACCTGCGCTACCATCTACAGCAGAACGTCCAGTTTACAGAAGAAACGGTCAAGCTCTACATCTGCGAGATGGCTCTGGCGCTGGACTACCTGCGGAGCCAGCACATCATCCACAGGTAGCCACCAGCCTGGTCCTCAGCCCTGCTGGGGATGAGCACCACAGACAGTCAAGCACAGAGGGCAAGCAGGGCTGTGAGCTGCAAGAGCCTGGGGCAGGTCTGGGCTGCTGGAAGCTGCTCTGCACCCGCAGGAGACACCCGGGTGGATCCCGTGACTCTCAGCCCTGGGATAGGAACATCCTTCGTGCTGCAGTCACGGAGCTGCTTCCATCAAACCGCACCTGGTGGCTCCAGTTCTGGGCAACATTTTGGCTGCTGCTGCTGCCACTTGGTCCAAAAGGGGACAAATCTCCGTGTTTTACTGGCATAACTGAAAGCAGTGCCTTTCAGGATTTATTTTTAAAACACTCAAGGGCTTCATAGAAATACTCCTAATTTTGCAATATTCATTTTTGAGGAAGCGGTGCCTAAAGCAGTCAGGTGCTCCCACTTTTTTTGTTTGTTTGCCCAGGAAAGCTTATTTCTAATCCATCTGTGAGGGGCTTATGTCATATCAGGGTGTTTTTGCTTTATCTCTTCCTAATTTTTGATAGATAAAAAGTAGCTTTTTTGTAGTTGTTGAGATGCATCTTCAATGTGACTGAGATTTCATCTCATAATCTTTTTTCCTTTTCCAGAGATGTAAAACCAGACAACATTCTCCTTGATGAGCAAGGTAGGAGCTCCCTGTCTAGCTTTCTCTACCTTCTTCCCACAAGGTGCTGAGCTTTTAGTGTCCCACTACCAAGTGTCTGGGAAAAGAGTGTGAGAGGCACCATTCCTTCCACTTGTTTGGTCTTTGGTTGGTCACCTGGGTCTTGTACTGCGAAGGGAAGTCCCTGGACTGCCCTGCTGAGTCACCCCTCTGCCTCTGTGCAGCCCCCATCTCCTTCACCTCTCATTGCTCATCTCAGAGCCTCTTATTTTGCGCAGGTTGGCCAGGTGAGAAATACAAGTGCTTTACAATGTGGAGAGGACAAAAAAACCCAAAACACTTTTTGAAGGGAATTCACCGAGCATACGTTTTTATTAAGCAGGAAGGATGATAGATACTTTTGATGTGTTCTTGATCTAGGCTTTTCTGAGTCGAGATCTGGACTGAGCCAGGAAGAGAGTTCACAGCCCTTCACTAAGAGAATCTTATTAGTGCCCTTGGAGGCCCCGCAGGAGAGGAGGCCACGCGAGCCCCTGTAATAATGACCTGAGGCAGAATTTACAGAGAGAAGATGGCACAGAATAAAATGCTCAAACATAAATGAGAACAGGAATATTTTAAGTAATAGGAGGAAAGGATTTATGATATAGACATCATTGTCAGAGATGCCTGATAGACAGAAGAAAACAGCCTCAGGAACAGCAACTGGGTGGGTTTTCTGTATTTTGGATTGATTTGAAAATAGTGACCCACTAGCAGTTTTTTAAACTGTTTAGCTGCCAACACTCACATTTGATTTTGTTCTTGATCCCTCAACTCAGATAACAAAGTATTTGAAGTAATCATTAGTTTGATGTGTTTGCAATATAAGGACTCTGTGAAAACTCATCTGAGCAACATGGAAGAGAAGGTTCAACAGTAGCTGATCTCTTCTATAGAGCACTTTGTGTGGGAAGTGTGGTCTGAATGAAAGGATTAGAGAGCAGTGGTGTGTCCCACAGTGAAAACCCTGGGGTATTAGTCCGAGCTGTTGGGAGGTCAGGTTTTCTCTCTGTGCAGGATCTCCCACAGGGAGTGTCTTTGCTGTGGAGAAGACACTTGCATGCAGACTGGCTAGTGGCAATCGCTCATCAAGTGCTCGATGGCTTGTGTGCGTGTCCCTGGGCTGCCTCTCCGAGGTCAGGTAGCGTGATGTGTGGTGTGAAGTGCATAGAGCCAGCAGGCAGCTCCTGGGGCAGGGACGGGATGTCCTGGTGGGACCGCGGACGCCTTGCACTGCACGCTCCCACGCTACCCCGCCTGCTGGAGCTTTGCTGGCTACGTTTCTGCAGGCGTGGGAGAGCTGTTCAGGCCTTGCCAGGGTATTCGTCAGCCCGGAACGAGAGATTGGAAATCGTGGCAAGGCCGGCCGGCCTGGAGCAGAAGTTGTGGCGATGACAACTCTGGCTAGGTGTCCCTCACCTCCGTTTGTCATGCAAAGTCTTGAGGAGACTGTTGGTACACTGCTGCTGCCCTAGGCATGTTGCCCATGTCTTTGACTACTTCTAGAACTATATTTTTTTTTCTGATGTCTTACAGGAATCTCTGTAGCTTCAGTTGATGCTCATTATTCCTGATCCTATGTAGCTGTGTGTGATGTGAACCGTATCAACAGTAATAGGGCAGAAAACACTTGAAAATGTTTGCTCAGTGCAAAAAGCACAATTGTATCAGTTGAGTGTTTATCTAATTTGCCTTTATTTGGCTGTCCAAGACTGGGCTGCAGAACTAAGACCAACAGCTTGATAATCAGGCAATTTTTTATGCTTTCCCCCCTACTTTTTGCTAGAAATATCACTCTCTGTCCTGATGATAGAGAATGGAGAAACAGAGAAAGTATTCCAGCACTTTTTGAACAATCATAATGATTTCTTGGTGCAGTTTTAGGGTTTGAAAAATATTGTCCTGATTCCATGTAGACCAACATGCAAAATGTACGGTACTATGCACTATACTCTTCTGCTCTGCAGATTTGCAGGTAGTCGTGGTTGGCTGGATGGCTTTCATCCAAAAGCAATTCCAGATTTCTTTAAAAATCAATGCTGCCATGGTGTTATCTTAGTATAGCATTTCCCTGTTGTCTTCTTTGCTAAATATAGGTCAGGGTTTGTCAGTATGACCAAATGCTGGAGCTGGTGTAGGTTACTTGTTCCCAAGGTGGGCATGTTTGTTAGTAATGTTTAAGGTTTCCAGGGTTAAACTGTTACAGTGCCTTTTCTCCCTACGTTCTGTATCCCTGTGTTTTTGTGCTGTACCGTGGGTCAGTGTTGTCACATACCTTGTGTTCATTCATGCAGATGAAAAGTTGAACTTACGTTTTTCAAATGGTTAAAAACTTGAAGTTTAAAGTTGAACTTGTTTTTGTCCCAAGGTTGAAGCTCGTAAGATTCAAAAACGTCTATTTCAAAAATCTTCTCTCACTGTCATTCTTGAATTCCAGTCTGTCCAAATAGTTCTCCTTGCAGGGGCTGAAGATATTTTAGAAAGTGAGGAATAGTCGCTGTAGCCCTAAAAGAAGCCTGTTGATTTTCTGAATGTCCATGTTATTTAGACGGATAGACGGATTCTGA
Organism: Nothura maculosa; assembly: GCA_032353885.1. Lineage (NCBI taxonomy): Eukaryota > Metazoa > Chordata > Aves > Tinamiformes > Tinamidae > Nothura > Nothura maculosa. Next base: position 3,608,018 of record JAUBOD010000059.1, read on the forward strand.
TATCAGATATGTTTATGCCATGGAAACCTTTGCAGAATCATGGCAAATCTCAGTTCAAATGTGCATATGTAGAGCATAAAAAATATGTAGGACAAAAAAAGGCTGGATATTTTACATGATCACTGTTCAAAATGTGAAGCTCCAAGATAGGTTTGAAAATCAAAGAACAAAGCTATCTAGCATTTAAACATTTTCCATCTGACAAGTCTGAAATCTAGTGATAATTTTAGGATCTGTGAGGGCTATTTAGTGGGAGCTGGGTTGTGAGCTGCCCACACCTGTGCTACACTCTCTGCTAGCAAATGCTTATGACAGGTTTTGTATTCTGACTCCACATTGCAACTGTTTGTTCTGCCATTAATTCCTCCTCAAATTCTGTTCTTATTTAAGGTCATGCACATTTAACAGATTTTAATATTGCAACAATAATTAGGGATGGTGAAAGAGCAACTGCCTTAGCTGGAACCAAGCCATACATGGGTAAGAACTAAGGGCTGCTTGTTATACATATGTTCTGCATTAAAAGCACACTCGCAGTGTGCTGTCTTGTGATCAGTATCTGTCACAAGGAGCTGAATTAATTGCACACGTTAATGCATGCACCCAAGTCATTCAGCAGAGCTGAATTGTTTGAGCTTGAAAAACTCTTGAAATGAATGAATTCCTCTCAGAAGATCCCTTGTGATCCGATTGTGTTTGCCCGCCTTCTCCGTCTCCCCATTGACTCCTGACGCTGTTCTGAGCTGGGGATTGGTCCTTCGCCGGGCAGCAGCCAGGATTCTTCTGCCCCTTGGTCAGGAGCGAGGGCTCCCCAGGTGCCCTGTAGCCACAGGGCTTGGCAGTGACTTTGTCGAGGAGGAGGAGAGACCCTCCACGCTTTGGATCTTCTTGCAAAGACTCTCCTGTGTCTTTAATGCATGAAAAGCATGATAACATTTGCATAGTGACTTATATGAAATAGATTACTGAAAGAGAAGCAAGTGGCAGTTGGGAATAAATCGTCTTATTTATATACTTTCTGTTTAGCTCCAGAGATTTTTCATTCGTTCATGAATGGTGGCACGGGTTACTCCTTTGAAGTTGATTGGTGGTCCTTGGGCATTATGGCCTATGAACTTCTTCGAGGATGGGTAAGGGGTTTTATACTGTCCATTAGTCTAAGACTATGCTTTTGTAGTGAAATTCATAGAGAAAAGTAAATCTTTTCTCATATTTCTTTGTGCGGGTTTTTTTTTCCTCTTAGAGACCATATGATATCCACTCCAGTAACCCAGTAGAGTCCTTAGTCCAGCTCTTCAGTACTGTGAGTGTCCAGTACTCATCTGCATGGTCGAAGGAGATGGTTGCTCTCCTCAGGAAGGTAAATATGCTTTTTGATGTGGTTTGAGTTGTATATAAGCTACGATGCTTGTAGGAAAAACAAGAAGCTTTTCATGGTGGTAATAATAAATAATGAAACACTATGTTTTCTTATGACTTGAATTTTAGACATAAACTTATCTCTACAATTTGATGTAGAGATCAAAGGCCGACTTTGATGTAACAATCAGGTCTTATGATGTAGGCTACAGTTGTGCTCATTTACTACCTATGTGTATGACCATCACAACTTTAAAAGGTAAAGATGGTAACTGAAATAGCAGCGTAAGATATAGAAGTATTTGCTGGTCCCACTGTATTAACTACATTCTTTTAGTTCTGCAAGTTTGAAGAACCTGATTCAGATGTATTTAGCTATTAGAAACATCTCTGAGGTTTTACATATATATATAAAAAATGTGGGGCAGTCTGTTGCTTTGATTGTATTGTTACAGCTGGAAAGCTTCTCTTCATTGTTTAGCTTTTGCTTGCTTGAAAACTGAGAAAAGTCGCTGATGAGTGTGCTATAAAAAAGATATTCATAGTGCTGACAGCAAATCAGTGACTGCAATTTAAGTTAATGTTGGATGGACAATTTACATAATTAGATTTTATTTTAATGAGAAACAGTGGTTAGTTATTGTTGCAATAAAAATTGTTCAGCTACATCACAATGCCATCTACTGGGTTGAGTTGGGGAACACATGCTTTAAAAAATATCTCTGGAAATTAACCAGAAAATATCAATAGTCGTATATATATATATATATACATATATATATATGTATATATGTGTGTATACACATATATGTACACAAAAATACATACACACACACCGACTATATGCATGCACTGTGCACACCTAGAGCCGTCAGGGCTTCCAAGTCCAGTAACTTCTTATCTCTGCAGAACTCCAGGAGAACTTGCTGCTAGGCAAGTGTGTAGCTTTGTTGTCACCCATAAGAGGCTGTTGCGTGCCACAGACAACCACAGATCTGTTGCACAGCAAAGCTGAGTGCAAAGAAACGCTTCTGAGTCCCAAGAGATTATCAAGTAATGGGTATTGCTGTGGTGAGACTTTGGTATCAACGCAACTTTGCTTCCCTGCGCTGCTGCCAGGAGGATCGTGTTTTGCTTTCTGTAAGCAGGCAGGATGCCACCACACATCAGCTTGGTTTAGCTCACAACATCCATGGGTTGGACCTCTGGTAGCCTCTGAACACGCTCTCCGCACTTGGGCAGAGGGAGACTGCTCAGCTTTGGCTTTGCAGAAGGGCTGAAAACTAATTGGGTTTTCTGCAAAAAAGATGATAACCTTCTGTACTACCCTTCTTCAAACTACCCTGACTTTTTTTTGAAGAATACAAGTGGTCCTAGAAGGGCATTCTGTAGGCTTGGTTATTACTGTGCTTAGTCCATCAGTCGAAGGATGTTATTCATTAGCAGCAGTGATTAAAACCAGTGGCCATGGTTTGGACATACAGTGTGGTGCCCAGCCAGGATGCTTTGAGAAATCAGGTCTGTCTTCAAGTCAGTGTCTCAGATGAGCAGCCATGCCAAGAGATGTTTCTGAATGATTTTTCAGTGTACTTTGGGTACACACATGTGTGCGGGGAACAGAATAATACTCATTTTACTGAAGTGTTTTGAAAATGGGACCTGTGGAGCTTGATGCTGAGATGAGGAGGCTCTCAGGAAATGCACGTGATTACAAAAGAGCGAGGTCCAGAGCAAGGCAGAGCTGCAGTGTCAGTCCCCGTGGTTCCGCTGGCACGAGCAGTCTGTGGGAAGCACGCAGGAAGGCCGTGCAGGAAGGCCATGCATGCGAAGCAGGCACGGGAGGAGGCGAAGCAGCGCTGAGCAGAGCTCCCGGTTGGGAGCGCTGCCCTTGCCAGGGCGCTCTTCCCGTTGTGTGTGGCGTGCTGGGCGCTGGCCGCGGCTGCTCGTGGCTGCGCGCGAGCCGCGTTGCAGGCAGGCCGGGCTGTGCTGCGGCTCAGGCGGCGCCGCGTGTCGTTGCAGCTGCTCACGGTGAACCCCGAGCACCGCTTCTCCCGCCTCGCCGACGTCCAGGCCTCGGCCTACCTGTCCGCCGTGGTGTGGGGCGACGTCTGCGAGAAGAAGGTGGAGCCGGGCTTTGTGCCCAACGTGAGTGCCCCCCTCCCGGCCAGCCTGCCGCGTGCGGCCTTGCCCTCGGCAGAGACTTCCCGCCTTGGAAGGAGTCTCTGAATGTATTGCTGAAGAGAGCATCTCCTCCCTGGCCACTGTCTAATCTAGCGTGGTGTCTTGTACCCCTGCAGAAGGGCCGCCTGCACTGCGATCCCACCTTTGAGCTGGAGGAGATGATCCTGGAGTCGCGGCCGCTGCACAAGAAGAAGAAGAGGCTTGCAAAGAACAAGTTGAGGGACAACAGCAAAGACAGCTCCCAGTCCGTAAGTGCAATCCTGCAATAGCAGGCCATGGAACGCAGAGCACAGGGACTCTGTTCGGAGCGGGAGTGCGCTTGTTGCTGTGGCAATGAGTTCCCATGTGGATTTATTTTAATAGAAACATTCGCCAAATGGAATCATCCTGACAACCAAATGTTCATCTTATGTAAGCCTGGTAGAGCTCTTCCACACTAATCCATACTTTGGAACTTGAAAGGAAAGCAAGAGAGATCCAGACACCACAGGTCAAAGGGAAACTCAGTATTTTGTAAGGGATATTTGCAGCTAAAGCAGATGTTCAGGGAGCCCTATGTGAGGCTCATTCTGCCTGAACACCTGCTCCCATATTCCCTACATTTCTTAGTTAAAAGTCCCTCCTGCATTGGGAATAAGAATATCCATTATCAGGGAGCAGCAGAAAGTGTCTGCTAGGATTTTGCCTGGCTGCACCAGTTAAGTGCAGTGGATCATGTCCTTCCTCAGCAGTTAATGCTGCAATCAATGAGACTTACTGTAAACGGCCAAGGAATGAATCGGGAACTGAGCGAAAAATCATAATAAGCAAACTTGAAAATAACTCTGGGAGGTTCTGCTGCCAATGCAGTTGAAGGCACTTTGCATGCCAAGACCTAGGGCCTGATTTCCAGAATAGCTGTGCATTTTAGCTGTGCATTTTGTGCAGTTCTCAGCACTTAGAGAGGGGAACACTTTGCCCTGCACCCAAGAGAGGCAAGAGCTCAGGGTCAGACTGGGGCAGCTGGTGCTGCTGCAGGTGAGGGAGGTGCCCCATGGAGGTGATGCAGGTGCTCCAGGGAGGTGGCAAGGGAAGCCTCCATCATCCATGAAGGCTGCTGTTGGCAGTGGTGGAGCACAGGGATGCACGCAGGCGGGAGCACTGTCTGCTGCAGAGGGGCAAGGCCATTCTGCAGCACTTTTTACATTTGCTTCCTCTTCTTCAACAGGAGAACGACTATCTCCAAGAATGCCTTGAAGCAATCCAGCAGGACTTTGTCATTTTTAACCGAGAGAAGTGAGTGTGGGGATATCTGGGGACACACAGATACTTTTGCCTGACTCTCCTAGGAAGCAGAGGACTCTTGCTTGACTCCCCCAGGGTAAAAGCTGTGTGTCTGTGACCAAGGCCCAGGCAGTCAGTGGCAGCTTTTGGCAGTTACTGGAGAGGACCTTAGTACAATTGGAGTTTCACTCATATTGCAGCCCATGCAAGGATCTACCCCTGTGCTGAGGGGATTTGGCTGATCTGGAAGCATGCATCTCGTTTACCTAGGGTTGGGCTGTGTCTTTCACTGGGGAAGCCACACAACACCTCTTTCCTCTCTCCCGCAGACTAAAGAAGAGTCAAGAGCAGCCAAATGAGCCCACATCTCCCCCTGAAGCCACTGACGAGGCGGAGGCAGCAAGCCTGAACCTGACCATGTGCAGCTCCGTGTGCTCCTCATCGGGCAGCAGCTAGGGCCACCCCAGCTGGGTCTGGGCAGCACGGGGCTGCGGGAGGACACTCACTGTGCAGCTCCTGCAGTGAGCAGGTCGGCTTCTTCCCCTGCCCTTCTGTAGCAGCAGCTGCTCCGGAGCCGTTCTTGATGCAGCTCGTTGACAAGCTCTGTGCTTGGGTATGGGGGAGGAGGAAGAGCGGGAGGTCTGTGCCTCGCTTGGCCTTGCCCGCGGCTGGGTGCCAGGAGCCCGTTGCAGAGCAGAGCTGCTGGGGCTGGTGCTGCGCTGCTGGCGGGAGCCGCGTGCTGCGGCGCTGCCCTGGGCCCGCCACGTCCCGCGCGCCCGGCGCCGCTGCCTCGTGGGTGCCCGCGTGCTGCCAGCCGGGCGGGCAGCGGGCACGGAGCCCGGAGCGCACCGACAGCGTTGCCTTGCTGCACCACGGACTGCAGGGAGCTGCGCAAACACACCAGCCCCTTCTGCCACTGCCCGCCCGCTCCGGAGCCTGTCCACAGCCGCACGTTTGCTGGGAGCAGAGCAGGTGGCCTTAAAATGCAGCTCAGTCACAGAAAGAGGAGAGTACCTTATTTCACCCTTCTGTAACTCCGTTTGAAACACAGAGTGACAGCACTGTACATAGCTTCCCCACCTGTTTTCACGTCCTCGCAAGCCCCTCCTCATGGTGCTGCGGACGGGCCCGTCCTTGCGGTGCCGCCAGCCCTGGTGGTGGTGGCAGCTGCTCCCTGCACTGCGGCTGCCGGGGGAGCCCTGCAGGCCCAGGCGCTGCAGCCGCCGCGCTGCGATGCACCCGGGCGTCACTGCGCGCGCCCGCTCCTCCTTGCCACAGTTCCTGTCCGTGTTGCGGCTCGTGACAAAGGGATAGACAAGGGTTTGACAGATGCATGCTGTTTCAGGGCAGCTTTTGCTGAGTTTTCAGTTCCCGTTGAACTAAAAAGGTCTAACCAGAATGAGACCATTTCAGAGGAAACGTGGCACAGTGCATCTAGTTTCCACAGTTTTATGTGGAAGCCAGTACGTGGCCAGTCCCGGGCTGAGCCCTGTTTGCAGTGAACTCGCCCAGG
>JAUBOD010000059.1:3628277-3642913 GCA_032353885.1 Nothura maculosa
GGCCCTCGGCCCGCGCTCAGCGGCCTTGCTGCACACGGGGAAAGAGCCGCAGCGGCTGCCTCTGCCGTGGGCAGCGAGCAGCAATGGGGCTTGTGCGGCTGCTGCAACTGCTGCTGCGGCTGCTGCAACTGCTGTGGATGCTGCTGCTGCAGCTGCTGCTCCTGCTGCACTAATGCTGAAAGCCCAAGGCAAGGCCCTCAGGTATGTGGGAGCTGCCATCCCGTGTCACTGCTCACCTGCAGCCCCGGCCCCTTTCCCCAGTGCTTCTTTGTGATTAAATTAGTTCAGACCGCAGACAATCAGCCCAAGCAGCTCCGTCCTCCCCGAGACACACGCAGCAGGGAAGGGCATGAAGAGTGTCCTTTGCTGTCTATGAAACCCAGTAGCTCACGGGCAGGACAGTAAAGCTGTCTCTGATGGGATGCTCCATCACATTCCATGAGAAACAGTGACTTCAGAGAGCTCTTATACAAACCCTGCAGACATTAGGAGTTGAGGCCCACTCTCACTACGGAAAATGTAAGTTTCATCACTCATACACGTGAAGATAAATTCCTTCCTATCTCTCCAGTTTTGGTTGATGCTAAGATGGAAAATGTGGAATTCCACTTCCATGCTAAGAAGAATCCACCAGGCACAGGTTCCTATCTGCCTTCCCCTTCCTCTAGCATGAGGTCCATACGCAGCATCACACAGAACAAAGAACCAAACGCGGGCATTTATGGCATTTCCAACCCCTACTCTTATTGCAGGCTGTTATTTTATGTTCTTTTCTGCTAGTCCCTGACTGCCTGAGCCCCATGAGTGGCTCAAGACCATGCACGCAGTTCCCCCACTGAGCAAAAAGCTCCGTTCACCCCCATGCAGTGCCGGGCACCCACAGAGCTGCCACCAGCAGGGAATATTTGGCACTGGGACCATGTTTAACACCATGGCCAGTGGCTTTGGTGGCACCAACACCAGGCATCAGCCTCAGGTATCCCAGCAGTCAGCAATTAAGGCCAGGGTTTTTTCTGGCCAATTCACGGAAAGGCAGCATGGGCAAAGACAATTTTAATGCAATGAAAAGATTATTTGATCGCAACGAAGCGTACTCAGATTGCCCCTGCACTGGTGACTCGCTGTTTTCATTTTGGCGTTTCCCATTCCTCAGGTATGCTTTCTGCAGTGAAAAAGCCTGCTGCTTTGGAAAAATCGGTTATGTTCCTTGTGCAACAGACAATCCTCCTGCAGGCGAGCGAGGCGGCGCGGGCCGTGGGCCGTGGGCAGTGCCGGGCGCCCGGCCGTGCGGACGCTGCTCGGGCTGCACGGCCATGGGGCCGCGGTGCCTCCGGGAGCCCCTTGGGGAGCGCCCGGCGTTCCCGGTGTCCCGGCGTTCCCGGGCTGCGCGGCCCCGCTGACCCACTTAGCAGCTCCACCGCCTTTCACGGTCAGCGACCCGCGCGCCAGCCGCGACACCAACAAAGGCACCACCGGTTTTAACCGTTTCCATCCACCCGTCTCTGCAGCTTCACGGCCTAAGCAGAGGAAAACTGCTCCGTGACAACTGAACTATCCAGCAAACGGCATAAGGCAACACGGCTTCGCTTCGCACACTTGCACCGCAGGAGACTACATTACTTTTATCTATTCTCCTCATGTTTTGCTTTTTGGTATACCAGCTCAGGCAGCGATGAGAGCTATTCATCTCACCCCTAGAAACCCAATTTAAATTGATTGTGGGTGCAAATCCCCAGTTATTAGCAGCACATCAGGAGCGCAGAGGCAGAGGTGCCGGGGTCGCCGTGGCCACGGAGCTGACCCCAAAGAGCCACCCAGGTTGAGGAGCACGAGTGGAGCTGCAGCTCTGCGCCACGTGCTCAGCACTGCTCTCTGTTACACACAGAAAGTCTTGCTGTGAATTTAAATCTGACAATAAATGTGCATCATCTAGGTCTCATGTAGGTAGATGCAGCCGAGGTGAAGAAAATAATTTCATAACGCGTATAGCAGGCAATTATAGCAGCAGGTTACTCAAAACACCTAAGACAAACCAAAACAAACTCCCCTGTGGTCATGAAGCCGACATTGTTGTGGCTCTTGAAAAGCAAAATTCACAATCAGCAGTCATTTCTTTCCAATTTTGTAGCATGTGCTGCTTATTATCAGTTACTCCCTAGAACATTTTAATATAATTTTCATATAATTGGAAAGTGATGTCAGAATGCTTTCTAGAGGCCAAATTCAGTAGGAAGCAGGCTACTTAGGATACATCTGAAATACATGAATAGAGTTTATTTTTCTAGTAAAGAATGAACAGTAGTTTAAAATATTTTTCCTGTGGTATTTGTAACAGCAATGCTCTTAAATCTCTTTAATCACACTAAATCTTTGCAGAAACATCCAATGTCAGTGCATGAGCAATAGGTGTCAGGGCAGCATTGGCACTGGGGCTGCCTTGGCCCCGCAAAGAGCCCTCGAGCACGCAGGGTGCAGAGGACGCTGGGGACGGAAGGGATGTGGATGGAGGACGCTGGGGATGGAGGGGCTGTGGATGGAGGACACTGGGGACGGAAGGGCTGTGGATGGAGGACGCTGGGGACGGAAGGGCTGTGGATGGAGGACGCTGGGGACGGAGGGGCTGCAGCCAGGGGTGGCTCTGATCCTGAGCGCTGCCCTGGCCCTGGTGCCACCGTGGCCGTTCCGCCCGGCGCAGGGCAGCAGAGCGCGGGCAGGAGGTTCCCCGCGCTCGGACGCGCGGCGCTCATCACGGCTCCCTCGTGCCGGCTCCTGCGCGGCCCCGCTCGCAGCACCAGCAGCTCCTGCTGCAGGCGGCTCCCCCGGCGCCTCGGAAAGCCTGCTCCCAACTGCTGCTTCCATAAACCTGCCACGTTTGGCATGTGCAGCCCCGGGCGTGTGCTCCGGCACACGGGTGCAGCACGGCAGCAGCTCGCCATCTCAAAACACATCCTGTTTGCGGGTTTTAATGCTGTTCTTGGAAAGGGAGACACTTTGGTTCAACAACGTGTATTTCACAGCCTCTTGCCTTAGTGCCCATTGTGCACTGGCCATGCGCGCTCACCCACCGTGAGGGCCATTGCGCCTTGCTCGGTCAATGCGTTACATCTCCAGAGCGTGCCCTTATCTATAACAAGGAGGAAATCGGTCACTGGGACAGGATTTCTTTAGGAAAAGCCAGGACAAGAGAGGAATTTCCTACCTCCACCCCCATAGCTTTGCCCAATGCCTAGTTGCTTGGGGTGAATTTTATACTTCATATTTCTAGAAGTGAATCTTACAGAGTAAATCAGTAGTTAGGAATGTGATTTGAAGCATATAGATATATTTTAAAAATGAGGACCCTAATCGAATCTGACACACCAATTCCTAGATCTAAAACGCATGCGACGTAGCCTAGCCGCTCCCCGAGGCGTTTTCCAGCCACTCTGTGCACTCCCCAGACACGGATAAAAATAGGAAACAAGAAGTGTCTGTGGGAAACCCAAAGCAGCTGCATCTTTGGGTGGAAACAGCCTGAATCACAGAGAGCAAAAGCAATGGAAAAAAACTAAGCGATCTCATGATTCACCCTTCTTGCCTGTTTGTTGACATAAATGTTATTTTCTGTGAGGAAAACATGTCTAAGCTTTACACCAGTTTCTGAAATTGCCTGAAAATTGCCTCAACTTCTCCAATTACAGGAGGATTACAGTACTTCTATAGGAGTTATATGATAGAGCACACAAAGGGAGGTTCTTGGTTTTGAAATTTAAAGAATACAAGAATAATCGATATAAAAAGTATTTCATATTATAATCAGATTAAAAAGTCCTGGACAGAGGCATAAGGGAGTTTTCATTTTTTTCTAAAATAATAAATGGATTGCTAATATGGACAATATAAAAGATTTCTTACTATTCTTGGTGTGATCTTTGCCATACTTCGTATGTCACTGAAGAGCTGGAGGTCAGATTACAGAAAATATTGCCTCTGCAAATTTGCCTATGGGGTGAATGTAACCTGGTAACGGCTCTGAGGACGGGGTCTCAACTGGAGTGAATTAAACATGGGAGATTGATGGAGATGATTTGTTTGGGCTGACTGAATATCTTGGTTCCTCTCTGAACAGCAGAGACCTCTTGCTGTCTAGAAACCCCAAAGATTAAAGGGGGCTTCCTGAAAATTGATGCTGGAGCACGACTAAGAAATGGGGTTTTCTTTCGCTTTGCTATTGCAGATCAGCACAACCTTCCCGAATGCTTCTCAGGGCTGCAATCCTTGAAATCAATGCTGTGTGTGAGCATGCGTGTGCGCGTGCCCGCTGTTAGTCATTTGCAAATGCAAATGCCTTCCAAACAGGAGGTCACTTTACAACAGCTTTTCCAGCTGATTAATTCTTGAAGCTGGTATTACAGTGCCCTTTAGGCCTTATTTTCCTGAACACTGCTCGTTGCTCTGCACTGGCACGTGGCAGGGAGGACGGGACGGTGGCCGCGCGATGCGGGCCGTGCACGCGGCCCCGCCAGCCGCTTGCTGCACTGCAAGGTCTTGGGGTGACTCCTCTTCTGGGACTCAGGGTGTCCAGCCTGAGCGTTCCAGAGTTTCACAGCCTACAGACACAGATACAGTAACCACAGCCAAGAGGAGTGTGCTGCCTGCCCTGGAGAAAGGCAACCTGCCACCCAACACCGGCAGATGGGAACAATCCAAGTTGTACCAATAAACCCGCTAACTGCCTCAAATCAACGGCTGCCAGAAAGCTTAGCAGATGCAAAGGCCCTTTTAAATGTTAATTAAGGTGTTTAACTTGGTATTTCATAATGCCCAAATGACCCCAAATTGGGTCTTTCGAAGAGAAAGGTGTAGAACAGATCATAATATTCTGAAAGGAATGCAAGCACCATGAAAAAAAAAATTGCCATTCCTGTGCACAAGTTAATAGCATTTTTAAATGCAGAGGAAGCTTATCCCAGGTCATCACACTGCAGGAGCACTTGCACGGATGATACACTGCATATCAAATATAGCACACCAGGAGCTGCTGCTGCCTTCATCACTGAGTGAGGCCAGGAAGACCCGGCCCAGCCGCTGCCCTGGCTGTGTGCCCAGCACGCACAGGGAAGGGAGGGTCTGCGCCAAAGGCGGGTACCAGCTGAGCCTGCCCACGAGCCGGGCTCACCGGGGATACCAGGTACCCGCTCCAGCAGCGTCAGTGCGAGCAAAGCCAAGCACGCGGCTGCAGTTTCCAGCTTGTCCCAGCAGCCCAAACAGTTTCCAACATCATCGCTTGCACGGAGCATCCTGCTGCGGGGTTAGGGGGGACCTGCGGGAACACCCAGGGAGCACAGCAAGTGGGAATGCAGCTTTCCCGTGGCCAGCTCCATAGCTGGGTTGGAGATCTTATTCAGATTAGAAAAAGGTCAACAATCATCAGTGGAGCTGGCTGAGCTGCGAGCAGGAGCCCCTCGCGCGGCCCTCACTCCCCTCGGACGGCGCTCCCGGGGCTCTTCCCAGCGCTGCACGGACATGCACACGGGCTGCATCCCCGGGCCACGTCCGCGCCGCCCCTCCGTGTCCACCTGCACAGCGGCCTGCCCCAGACACACTGCCCAGCCTTATCTGCTCGTGCTTGCGGCTCTGGAATTGGATATTTCTTTAACTACCATAAAAGCAGAGCCGCTGCAGAGCCACGGCATGTCTGTCTCCCTGATCTATCTCGCTGCAAGCTGCCTTCAGCGCGAGACACTTGCACGGAGCCACCAGGGCTAATTCATCATTTGGGGAGCAAGTGCTTCAGGAGCGAAATGCTAATAGCGGCTGCTTAGCATTTTAACTGCCTTTCTTTGGACCCAGAGACCTTGATTTAGAATCATATACCGCTGCTTAATGACCTAGCTTTGTGTAGGTCCTGTCGGCTCCGAGAGGCAGCTCAGCCGCGCTGGGTGGCGGGAGGCGCCAGCAGCACCGGGGAGCGGCGGCAGCTCCTCGGCCGAGCCCCGCGGCTTCGCCCTCGTCCGCGGGCACGGGAAATCCACCCTGACGTTGTCATCTCCAGGCATTTCACTTCGTATCAGCGGCTGCAGCGTTACAGCAGAAATTCAATGCAATAAGACATGCCATGGTTTGCTAGACAAGGCTGATGATTAATCTGCAGGAAATCTCTGCACACCACTGAGCCATTGTCTGCTCTTTGCTGGGACCAAGACAGCTACAGAGGAATCAAACCGTAATATAAACAAACAGGCCTTGAATCACTCACTTTAGCTTCCCATTAATCCCATTTCGTAAACTGAAGGCTGCTCGAAGGCTTGAATTTCCCATAAGCAGTTCACACTGAACAAGGATTTCAGGGCTGTTTTGGGTATATGGTACAACAAAGACTCGTCAATTATTATTCTAATAAAGTAGGTCATTACCCTCTTCTTTGCACCTCTACAACACAAGCGGTAACAATTCCTTTGAAATGCATGGAAACGTACATGCAGGGCGCACCTTGCAGGGCAGCCAAGCAAGCGCTACGTGCAAATAGCTCGGAATATCCTCTACAGATCTTCCCTGCTTCTGACCTCGCAAAAAAGCGTTTCTCACAATTAAAGCAAATGCTTTAAAAAAAAAAAGAGTGCTAAAGAGATCTACAGAGAAATAAGCTACAAAAAGCAGAGGCTCACAGGGAGACATTCAGCACTGGTGTGATAGGAGGCACCGTAGGTTCCCTGGGCCTCACACCAAGCGACCGTAACGCAGAGCAGGTAAAGACAGGCCTGTGTGCCATTCACTTCTAAATAAAAGGCTAAAACTGTAAAGATGTGACCCTGCTATTTCTAACTCCTAGAGGCTACCTACAATCGGAAATATATGGTTTGCCTGTAAATTGTCTTAAAAATGTTAACACCACTCTATCACCCTACAAAACATTGGTACAGATGTAACAAACACAAGGGCTGAAGAACGGAAAAAATATGTGTTATATAACACTATAGACCATAATGATGCTAAAATTCATTTAGTATTAATCAACATCACTGATTTGGGGAGAGAAAGGCATTTACCTACAGAAGTCTGCAATGTTCAAAAAAAGGTGATGATTTAGATAACATTTCTGTCACTGAAAAAAGTCTAAATAATCTTGTTGTAATGTTAATATGTGTAATATTTTAATTATTATTACAGTGATTCATGTGTGAATCTGACCAATAATCCCTGCTACCAGCCCTTGCAGCGGCGAGCTGCCGTGTGGCACTGTGCAGACGTGACCCTCCTCTGCAGTGAGCCGTCTCATTGCAGGGTGGGCACAGGACCCCTGGGGCCCTGCCAGCTTTTCTGCATTAATTGTCCATATAATTTAACATAGGGGCGCACCTCAAATCCATATTTCAAAGGCAGTTTATCTGGAAAAGCTGCTGCGGGATAGCAGTGGGCAGCAACTTCTCTTTCTGAAGCGCTGCACATGTGGACTTTGCAGTCCCGAATCTCCTCATTTATGTGTGTGCACACATCTGCACACGATGGATATTAGGTGAAAAAGCAAATCCCAAAGCAAATCCTAAAGCCCTTCCTGAGCTTGTGACCAATTTTCTTAGTCAAATAACTACCGCTAGCAAGCACAAGGGAATTGGTGGCCACCCTCTCTGCAAGCCTTTGTAAACACTATTTCTGCTAGAAATTCATGCACTGAGGCCATGGAGAAGCGTGAGCCCTGGGAATCTCCTCCTACACAGACCTGGTTGCAGAAAATGATGTTACATTTGAACTCTTCTTGCTTATTTAAGTACTTATTAATTAGTTTACTTGTCAGCTAAAGGTTATTTCAGCAGATTCTGGTTTTATGACTGAAAAATAGAAAACAGTCAATTTTCATAACAGAAAAATAATGTAACATTTCTAAGTAGATTTCTTTTAAGGTGCTATTTATTTTTACAATTTGGATTTCTATTGAATAAACAAATATTTAAGAGAGTTTTAAAAAATTATATTCATCATAAAGCGTACCAAGATCATTGGAAAAGCTTACAATTTGGGGGATTCTCATGCCTTGTGTAGATCTAAAGCTACTGCTGAGAAAAACCTGTTTATTGTAGTGACCAATGTACTCATTTATTTGACGACATGTGTTGGGCACAGGCAGGGCCGCGGCGCGCCCCGGGCTGCAGCCTCCCTGTGCATGTGGATGGTGCCGCTTGCTCCATCCTCGGCAGCAGCTCCTCCCGCACTGCCCACGGCCTCCACACCGCCCGCGGCCTCCGCACCCCTTGCAGCTCCTCAGGCAGGCGGGAGGGCTCGGCTTGCACGGAAATGCCCACTGCAAATAATGGGAGGTAGAACATTGCATTTCAGATTAACCCTGCTCGCCACTGCCCCTGGTGTTATGAAACAAAACAGTGGCAGGAAATCTCGCATTTAAAACATCCACTCAATCCCTAGTGCCCGTGTCCTTGCGGCCGCGGCGCGGGGCGGCGGGGCTGCCAGCACGGCACTGCCCGCGAGCAGCACCTCAAACCCCTCCAACCTGCACCAGGGCGATGGCAGCTCAAGGAAACGCGAAACAGGAAACAGAGGCTCTAGGCACGGGTGTCCAACGCGCATGTACGTGCACGGTGCCTTGGCTTTTGCAGAAGGTCTGACGCTGCACCCTTCTCTCCGTGTAGGTACACGGCACACACACCTCGAGCAGAACCTTGTTAAGGGTCACTGAGACATTAAAGCCGTCACAGATGAGGAGAAGCCAGAACTGAAGGCAGAAATCAGCTGTCCCCTCCCCAAAGCTCCAAATGGCTCCTTCCACATCCAGCATTGGGGAATGGGCTATGGGCAGGAGCCGCATCCCGCCCCGTGCAAACCGGGCGGCTCCAAGCTCCTTCTGCTGGGCCTGCCCCTCGCTGCTCGCTGCATCCCCGGGCGAGCAGGAGCACAGGCACACCGCGAGCTCCAAACTGCTCCTGGGCTCTCATCTGAGGGAGGTAACACTCACCTTAAAAAACACGGAGCCAAAATCTCGCTTTCTGCTGAAAAGACATTTCAACAGACATTTCCAGGCACCTCTAATCATAACACTATGTGGTTTTGCTCATAACTATGGCAAATCCAACAGGTTTTGGAAATGAGGCACACATTTATAACCAGGGCTATTTATAACCTGGCTATAGCCAGGGCTCATGCATGCACCTTGAACCAGGCGGGGCAATGGTGTCTCTTAGTGCGGACTGGCTAAGCCTCTCCTGGCGGTTTCGCTTTGTAAATCTGTTCTTTCTAAGAAAAGCTCGCCATGGTCACGCACTGATCTCAGTCAAATCCCAATTTAAATTACAGCAGGGTGTTTCTGGCAGGAACACTGGGCTTGAGCTGGTGGAGGACCCTGTTTGAACACAGATGTAGTCAGATGCAGAGGCACGAGTCAAGCTCTTAAGCACAGCATGCATCACCGCAAACAGCGCCAAGCCCAGACTATTTCCAGCAAGTACCACTTAGGATAAATAATCTCCAATACTTCTTGCATGGATCTCTCCGCATGAGGCAATTGTGGTGGTTTAATCTCCAAAGCAGTGATCTTACTCAGAACAACAAATCAATAACCTGCGTTCAAATGTGTTAAGATTTTGACAGATGTTAAAACTAAGATTTGAATAGACATTGTTTAGAAAATGTACTGGAAAGAAAAAAGAAGAAAACTAATGTGATGAAGTACGAAAAAGGACAATTTCTCCTTCCCAGCTGAAAATTAAATCCCAGGTTGCTAGAAGTTGTACCACTCATGGGGAGTCCCAGGCAGAACTGGCTCCAAGCAGGACTGCGATTGCTCTGATTACTGGCATCAACCTGCCTGCAGGGTGGGAATTCTACTTCATATCATTGTTTTCTGAGGATTTTAATATTTTTCATCTTTTAGGGAGGGAGAAAGGAGTTGAAACAGCACTGGTCTCTCTGAGCATGACAAACTGACCTTAACTATCCCATGGGTCTCTGCTCAGCTACCTAAAAAAGGTAAGTGAATGTATTAAGAAAAATAAATATTATACAGGAAAGTATTATGTTTTTTAATTCTCAAGCAAAACAATTATTTTCTTCTATTGTATTTGAGATACATATCTTTAGAAGTCCTATAACTGCTTGCTGTTCATACAAATTTCATTTTCCAATTAATAATATTTGTGAGTGACCGCGATCTAAAAAATAAAATTAGCACTTGCATCTACATTGTAGAAATACAATACCTAAATGACAGATTAAAGTAAAATGCAAATAAATAATTTTTACATAAATGAGCTGGTCAGATAAAAATTCACTGCCATCACTATATTAAATATTTTGACCTGAGCAAGACTGACTCCTAGTGATGTAATTAGGAACAGTGATATAATATATATAACTATAAAACAAGTCAGCTTTCTGTCACTCAATCCACCTTACCTTTCAGTAGTTCTTTGGTTTCACTTTCTGTCTTGTACTTCCAACAGACACAGTTTCCTCGTCCCCATTTGGTCCCTCTGGATGTTTTAGGACCACCCTAAGCATGGAAAATTCCAGATGTGATGTTGTCTTTATTAATCTCAGCTAAATCCAGATGTGTGCACTTGGCTCCAGTTGCCTTTTGGTGAATCACCATTCAATGTCGTTTATTTCCAGTTCTTTCCTCCCTCATCTGTGCCAGAGGATTCATTTTTCCTTCCCGACTCCCGAGTCCCGCCTCTGGAGCATTGTCCTCCGCAGAGCTGGTGCTTCCTTCCCCGATTCATGCCCTTCGCAGCAGGGACAATCCTCACTTTTAGCTCCATTTTTCTCTCAGCTGATTTTCCATGGGGCGATGGTAAGTCTTTGCCATCATTCAGGAACAGGCAATTATAAATTATTGTGCTATCTTTCTCAAAGTGCTGTAGGGAACGGTCTTATAAACCTCAAAAAAATGCCATCTTGTTTCCCAAAGGGTTCAAACAAGGCTTCGCTTTTTCCCCCAAACCGGCTGTGCGGGATATTCCACAAACCACAAGTCGTGGCCTCAGTTTTTCAGATCGAACACATTCTTCTGAAACTATCCACAACAGAATTAGTTCTCCTCCTTATTTGAACTGTTTGCAAAATACTTTATTTCCAAAGACCAAAACACTTTGTTTTCACTCACATTTATATTTTCATGAGTTACTACTCCAGAGCTCTTTTTTAAATCTTTCAAGATAGATTCTTAAATAGCTATGAATAACAAATATAAATGAGTGACAAATAAAACAGGACGTGTTCACTTCTACATAGAAGCAATTTACTGCCTGCTTAGCAGGGAACCAAAACATATTCAGTTTATCTGAATTAGTCTTCTGCTTTCTATGTAAAGCCGAAAGTGATTTCAAGCAGCAGAGATAAGGCTTCCTCGGAAGAAGCCCCTAACTGTTAAGAAAAGAGAGGGAAGGGGTTTTTGGCTTTCGTCTTCATCAGGTTTGTCAAAACCGCAGAGTCGGGGATTTCTGCCGCGCAGATTCCACGTGTGGACACGTCCAGACATCCTGATTCATCTTCACCCGCACAGGGCTGTAAAGATCCAACAGCTCTGCCATCTCCAGTGGCAAAATACAAGATATATTGGGGCTTTCTGAAATTGTAATGTCTCTTTTTCGAGCTTGGTAACCAACGCTGTCTTCCTGTTAATAACAGTATGAGCATTTCTAGCTTCTTCAGAAGGCTGAAACAAGGAAATATATAAAACATGAATCAAAGAAAAGTATACACAGTTAAAAATAACATTACATTTGTGTAAGGGCTATTTATATATATTTGAATTATACAATTCCTATGACAGCATTTGTGTTTTCATACGCAAACGGGAATTCTTCCTCTCAGTGACTCCCACAAGATGGTAGCGATGCCCTAACCTGCCCTCTCTGGAGCCCAAACCTGCTGCCAGGTTTGTATCTGCTGGTTACTCAACCTGCCACAGAACAATCAGAAAAACCCAAGGTTCCCTCCAATGTCAAGGGCACTTTTTCAGGAGACGCAACAAGTGCACAGTTATAAATGACACGTGGTGGTGCTGCTAGTGTCCAAACACAAGTTCTTCCAACAGCCTCATGGGTTTCCATTCCGGGGAGATCTGGGCTGCCGGGTGACACCACAGATCCTGGGCAGCAGCAGCAGCAGCAGCAGCAGCAGCAGCAGCAGCAGCAGCAGCAGCAGCAGCAGTGATGCTCTGCTCACCACGGAGCAGACACCACAGAGCTCCCAAGTGCTTACCTTGTGCGTGGAGCCTGCCGAACTATGACCAGAGAATGAAGGCTAAAGAGAAAAATAAAAATAAAAATAAAAACTGAAAAGGGAAGGGAGGAGAGGAAAAAATGGAAGAAAAGAAAGAGAGTAAGATTTTACAGTGTTTAGTGAGAAATAGGCCATGGTTACAGACAGAGCACAACAAAACTTTTAGGTGAGAAGAAGCGTGGAGGACCAGTAACTTCTACAGGGTGCTAGACTATGTCCCATTCCCCATTGCACCTCAGCATATGTCCTGTGGTGAGGACCTCATCTGAACCATCACACCCAGCCTAAGGGCACCTGAGTAGCTCAGGAAAAACTGGGAGGAAAAGAAATTAGCTGAATGCTTTCAATAGTTCAAAAAGAAAAGTGCTGCTGACAACTGAGTTTAGTTTGGGGAGCAAGTTCAACCCAAACCCTCTCAAGACAGGAGAGAGGAAAAACGCCTGGAAATCCCTGCCCATACAGTGTGCGTGCCCACATCGCTGTGCCTGCCACCTGCTTCCTGAGGGGCTGGACACCCCCCAGCCCTCATCTGCTTCCACAAACTTCACAGCAAGGTCTGTGCTCGGGATCTTAGCGAGGGATGGCAAAAGGAAAGCCTGGCTTAAGCTTTCCACCACGCTTTCTCAGATGAACTAATGTGAACGTGAAATGTTTCCCTCAAGCTCACTGCACCAATAAGCATAAGCTGGGAATGAAGATCTGGAAAGGCCGCTTTTGTCTCTGCTGGCTGTTTGCACCAAGGAGTGTTGAAATCTCTGTGGGGGGAAGCAGCAGTTCCCTTGCTGCCTAGGAGGGCACAAATGGGAGCATCAACATTGCATGTAGTTCAGGCAAGAGCTCGGGACATTGCTTAGTTGAACACAGCGCAGTTGAAGAAAACTCACTCAATACGTACATCAACACTTGGAATGCACAGAAATGTTACCATAAGCAATGTTAGCATGAGCAAAAATTATTGGAAACAAGTATTCACAACAATGTATTTTGAAAGATTGTTTTCTTAGCAAGGATGAAATGAATATATGGTCATACGCAGTTGCTTCAGTTGCATCACCTTACCTTTTCCTCTAATTCTTTTATTTGTCTTTTTTGCCCTTCAATTCTTTCTTCTAGCTCTTTAATTCTCTGTCAGATTTAAAATAAAGATTTTTTGTTAATTAAGCATAGATGTACCACTGAAGTAACAAAAGGTACAAGTTATATCTCTGAAAATAATGCATGTACTGTGTTTCTAGACAAAAAGGTGTTTTAGGCCGAGTGGGGCAGGGACATAGTCTGCATGAGAAATCCAGGAAAACCACAATGTCCTGTTTTGTGGGGTAACTCGAGGCAGCCCCAAGGCAGCCCGAGCAGCATTCCCCACGGCGAACACGCTGCAGCTCCGCTGCTCGCACGGGAGGCCCCGCGCCGGGCGTACCTGCTGCGCGTGCTGAACGAGCTCCATCCTCTCACGCAGAATCTGGGCGTCCCGCTCGCGGAGCTCGCTCATCACCTGCCGCTTCCACTGCTCTACCGCGCTCTTCAGCTTGTCTTTCTCCTCTTCTGAAAGAAGTTCGGAAATTTTGGCTCCAGCTTCTTGCTGCAGGGCATCATAGAGCATGGCTTCTAATTCCAGAATTTGCTAATCAAAAACAACACGAGGCTGTCAGCTCAATCTCTTCACCGGTCAGTTGAGGATTCTGTGGGGAACTGAAGATCTCACCCCCAAGAGTGGGACTTGAGGGAGTGACAGAGGAGGTGTGTGCTGAACCCCTGCAATTGCCGGTGCCTGGCAGCAGCTAGGGTAAAAAGCCTTTGACGAAGCTGTTCCCAGCAGTTCCTCTGGGAGACTCCTAAGATTCGAGAGGCCTCATCTCCAGGAAACAAAACCTCTGGCAGCTACGCAATGCTCCTGCATTCCCAGGCTACACCCGGTGTATATAATAAAAGAAGCCTTAATTAGAAGAAGCCTTATTTTTCATTTCACTACATTAGAAAATCTCACATCCACCCAGCGGGAGGGTAGATATATCCTCCAGCTTGATACTGAGCGAGAGATGGAACAGTGAGTGATGCCACCTTTGCACATCCTTTCCAAGGAAGGTAACGTGTCTCAGAGCTCTCTGTGACTGCAGAGGAATTGCAGTGTTATGCCTGAGCCTCTAGACAGACTGAATGAAAAGGCCACAGATGACTTTTATGATAATTTGGTTGAATTCAAAATTGCTATCAACAATTTCGCCATCTGAGGTTGCTGGTTTTATTACTAACTGGCTTAGCAAACTCAGGGAAAGAGTGCTGAATTTGTGAGAATAATAAAGCAGGGCATCAGGACTTACAGATAGTGCTGCTTCTTGAAAGACAGTGACTGTTGTCTCTGCAGCGGGAGAGATGGAACTAGCGTGAGCACTCTGCTCCTCCCAGGCACAGCTTTAAAGAAGACT
>JAUBOD010000059.1:3661117-3678970 GCA_032353885.1 Nothura maculosa
AGTGCACGGTGCAGGAACCGCAGGGCTGTATGGCTGGGGAGGCCTGCATTGGGGCTGGGCGGCTGCCCCGGCTGTTGTGTTGTGCAGCCAGTGCCTGCGCTGCCCATCCTGGTGCACCACGCACCCACACCAGGGCAGAGCCACCTCCTCGCCATGCTAGGGCAGAGCCACCTCCTCGCCATGCCAGGGCAGAGCCACCTCCTCGCCATGCTAGGGCAGAGCCACCTCCTCGCCATGCCAGGGCACAGTCACCTCCTCGCCATGCCAGGGCACAGCCACCTCCTCACCATGACAGGGCAGAGCCACCTCCTCGCCATGCTAGGGCAGAGCCACCTCCTCGCCATGACAGGGCACAGTCACCTCCTCACCATGCTAGGACACAGTCACCTCCTTGCCATGCCAGGGCAGAGCCACCTCCTCGCCATGCCAGGGCAGAGCCACCTCATCGCCACGCCAGGGCAGAGCCACCTCCTCGCCATGCCAGGGCAGAGCCACCTCCTCGCCACTCCAGGGCAGAGCCACCTCCTCGCCATGCTGGGGCACAGTCACCTCCTCACCATGCTAGGGCAGAGCCACCTCCTTGCCATGCTGGGGCAGAGCCACCTCCTCGCCATGCCGGGGCAGAGCCACCTCCTCGCCGCCTCGGCTGCCTGACCAGCCGGCCGCCATTTGCACAGACCAGGGGTGGGCGGAGGTTGCTGTCCGAAATGTGCAAAGCCGTGTGCTATGTCACACAGGTCCCACCAGGGCCCGCAGGGACTGGTGACACAGGCGGCAGCAGCAGCAGCAGCAGCAGGTGAACGGGCCCTCTCCCTCCAGCACACACCACAGCACAGCCCAGAGCGCCGCAGGTTGCACTGCCCTGCCCTGGGGCGCACGCTGCCGAGGCCCCACACAGGCACAGCCAGCCGGGACGGCACGGCGCGCACCGGGGTCATTGCACCTTCCTCTGCTGAGACCCTATGCAGAACTGCATCTCAGAGGCGGGACACGCTGATTGTCAGGGGCTCTCTGCATGCAGAGCTCAGCTTTCCTCTGGCGCTGTGGCCCCGGCCTCTGCCCTGCAGCCCCGGCAGCCACCAAACCCAGGCCGGCAGCTCAGTGGAGCTGAGAGCGCCGAGGGCAGCCCAGGAAGCACCGAGGACTTGGTAAGATGATGGCCTCGTGTCATTTCATTAGCCTAGTTAGATAATATGATTCTTTCAAGGAAGAATTAAAAACTAAGGTTTGATTTTCAAAGGCAGTTTAGAAATATAACATGAAACCACTCTAATCTTTAGAGCTAAAACACACTTATTTTATAGCTGCTGCATTAGAGGCCATTAGCCTGGGCTTTTCACATAATGCAGCAAGTTTATTTAGGATGTACATTAGCCATCCTTTCATTCTGGTGTTATTAAATCAACGCAGCCAGTAATGTAAGAGAAGTACTTACACTGCGGCATATTTTAATAGCATTGACAGATCAGTTAACTGTAAGTGATTTTAATATCATCTTGATAAACATAAAATAACGTGTGGGAGCAGAAAAGGTGGCTAAGCTGAGGCTCGAGAGCGGCCGGCTGAGGGGAGGGTGCACAACGCGGGCGCACCGCGGCAGCGCAGGGCAGCGTGGAGGCACCATGGCAGTGCAGGGGCACTGCGGCAGCATGGGGGCACTGCGACAGCGTGGGGGGCAGCACGGCACCGCCAGGGCACTGCAGCAGCACCCGCACTGCAGCCTCATGCAGGCAGCGCCCAGGCCCAGTCCAGCCAGGAGCCGGCACACAGCAGGTGAGGACCTGTGAGCGGCACGGATGCCTTCGTACAGACACTGAGCAACAGGAGAAAGCAGGGCAAGCCAAAATGAAGGCAATGTCACAGAAAAACTGAGGCAAGAGCCAAAATGGGCATCCCAGGAATACAGATGCTACTATATTGGTTCCCACATTCTTGATAACTCCAGCAACAGTTCACAGATACAGCCCAGCATATCAGCTGTGCCCTCAAATGACTCTGCATTAGAGCAGAAAGGCAGAGATGCAGATGGCAGGGGAAGCAACCTGGCTCCCAAGCCAGCAGGCGATGGCGTGCCGAGCTGCACGGGAGCTCCCTGTGCCCGTCACCCTTGGGCAGCGCTCACTGCCCTCCCGCGCCACCGCGGCGCCCAGCTCCTGCCCAGGCACCCGCTTCCAGTGAACAACCTAGCGATGGCGACTTGCACAAATAGCATGAGGGGAAAACAGCTGACAGCATTTAACAAAACCTGTGCATTTAAGAGTACTGGGATCCACAATTTGTATTCAATAAAAGAAATTCTCACATTTTTTTCCTTTATTTTGCTGACTGTCCATTTTGTAGACCCTCAACACAGTTTTATCTCCACCAAAATTTGAAAACAAGCATGAACTTAGATGGTATTAAAATTTCAGTAATGCCTCCCATGCAGGTGTCCAAGAAACTCTCAGATTCTACTGGTATGAAGCAGCTTATTAAAATATATCCCACAGAACATGAAAGTGAATCTCAGGGCCAGTATTTCGTAGAATTCCCCAAATCTAGCTAGTAACACAAAGTTTATTTCTGATATTTGAAAGATGAACAATCTAACAGGCACTGACAGGGGAGAAAGAAAAAACAACGCTATATGGAGTATTCCACTGGATCCCCAAAAACCCCTCAAAATTTACCACATTCAGTAAAAGGAAAACTAATTTAAAGCAATCCTCTAAAATTTGGCTGCCTAAACTCATTCCTCCTGCATATATCCAGGTTCACCATTAGAATTATGGTTATCTCCTGCAGTAAGATAAGCGTTAGGAAAAAGATGCAGATAGCAACACATACCAGTCTACGAATTTCTCTTTCACACTCTCTCTTAATTCTGCTGA
This sequence comes from Nothura maculosa, assembly GCA_032353885.1. Lineage (NCBI taxonomy): Eukaryota > Metazoa > Chordata > Aves > Tinamiformes > Tinamidae > Nothura > Nothura maculosa. The sequence goes on from JAUBOD010000059.1 coordinate 3,663,988, forward strand.
TTTCCTCTTGATGCAGATGATATACACTCCTTATCTCGGCTGCTTTAATTTTGTCAGCTTGGATTACCATAGTTAAAGCTTCTTCCACTTGTTTCTTAGCCCCCTTAAGCTCTGAAATCTCTTGCTGCATTTTTATTTTCTCAACTTCAAATCCTTTCTTGGCCTCCTCCTTTGCCTCTGTGAGAAGCACAGTTTTGACTTTGTCAGGAGCCCCATCTCGTACCGCATTCAGAAGGGACTGCAGTCTCTGGATTTCGTTATCTTTAATTTTTATTACTCTAAGTAGCTCAGCTTCGTGCTGCCTCAGAAGGGCTTCCCGAACAGCCTGCAGCTCCTTCATTTTTTCTTCATGAAGTTTGACTTTGAGCTCTGTTACCACGACTGTGCTCTTGTGCTGCTCGTGCTCTTTGATCTGCTTCACCTCCTGGTTCTTCTCTCTTTCCAACTTGCTGACCTAAAAGGAAAGCCAAAAAAGTAGTGTCTTTACCAACAGAATGCGTAACACTAATTAAATTACCTAAAAACGATGGAGTGAACCACTTCCTAATATTAGCATTTAACGTGGTATGTCTGTGCCTTAGACTGAAAGGCCAGGCTGGTGAATGAGGATGAGCAGGGCTATAACTCCACGTTTGGCCTTTTGCTAAGGCTTCATGATCAAACACTCTGGTACACAGCAACGATCCCTTTCTTCTTCTTCAGAGGTTCCGAATAAGAATAAGGTCAATGATCTCTGCCTCACAACTGCTTTGAGGTCAAGATCCCATACTTTGTTTAATTTCACCATTCCCTCTACTTTCGAGGCAACAGGATTATGAAAGATAAATCTCTTCTATTTAGTTGCACTTCATCGGATGAAAATATACCTTACCCAACCCTACCCAGCAACATTTCAGACCATCTGGACCTGGAGCTGCAAGAGATGATTCTGTACATACCACAAATACTGCAGTCCCAGCACTAATGAAGCCCCCCTTGCTCAAAGCTGACCCAGAACACAGCCCGTTCTCACCTTGCAACCAATGGAGCCAATGCAGCTCCATTTAATCAAAACCAACAGTGACCATCACTGAAATCCTTGTAATGCAACCCATACCTTGAGTCGATTTGGCTATAAATTGTTAAAATAGGCACTAATTTAAGCTTATTTTCTTTAATTTTGCTCATTGTTGCAGTGAACATACATCTCTACTAAGATTTAAATTTGTGCATTTCCAACAGGTACCATTTTTCAAAAGAGCTCTCCAAGTTGGCAGGCAGTAGTCAATGGTTTTCTGGGGTGCAAATGAGCCATGAGTGCTCACGGAATCCAAGGTCCCTTTCATTTCTTTAAGTGATTGCTGCAGAATGGCCGGTACTAGAAAGTGTATTTCCAATGTGGATTTGCGTACCCAAACCCTGGTAACCCAGATTGCTCCTTACTCATCTCCAACAACATCTTCATGTTGTGAAGCCCAAGTTCAGTCCCAGGTCAACAAGAGTTAAAAAGAACCAGTCTGCTCTGTGCTTAGACACATTACATTTTCATGAAACCTCACTAGATTGACTTGGGCGAGCTTAATGTGCAATTAAAACTCTAGATGATTTGAGCAGTTCTTGGGTGAAAAAAATGGCATTTTTAGGTGCCTACTTTCACATTTTGATTTTTGTTTAGTCACAATCCTAACAACTACATTATTTTTTCATATAGATACAGTTAATGAAATATTTCTTCTGTTTTTTGGTTCATCCTTCTAGTCAGTCACTATCACTCCAAAATTACAGGAACAGAGAGCATATGAAAATAGAGCAAGAAAGAGCAAAAATTGTCACATGGTAGAATCAGCTGCAGCCTGTGTTGATCCATATTGGCTCCTCACCCAATATTTCCAAATGAACGCTGAATTACTATTTTTTCTGTATATTGAACAGTAGAATATATATTGCATGAATTTGCTCTGATCCATTAAATAATAAACTATCTCTTTTCACTGAACATAAAAATTAAATGAGAGGGCTCTAAAATTAAAGAACTAAAATTAAAGAATTTGTTCTTTAAGAAAGGCTTATAGATAAGCCTAAGAACTATTGCTATTCTCTAGACAAACACATTTTTTAGGAGACAAAGTTGATACTGAGATGAAAGAGTAAGGCAGAAGAGCATTAAATAAGCTAAATATTGGTGAAACAAGTTAAGAAATCATACTATACTAACAACCTGCTCATTTTTTTCCTTAGGTTGTACTACTATTTTTTTTCCCTGCAATGTTCTCATTGATCATTACTGTGAATGTTCTAGGAAAAGGCTTATGAAATATCGAAGAATTTATAGCACATTTACCCTTCACTGTGTCCATAAATAGCAAGGACAAAATCTATATTAAGACCCGTTGCTTGGTATTGCTCTGGGAAAATATTTGGAGGAGAACGGAGCTATTTGATTGCAAATATTGAATATCCCTGTGCAAAATAAATACAAATATGAATGTAAGTGTTTGGAGTCCAGAGGCTGTACAGCCAGCCTAAGGATCTTTCTTTTGCTGGCAGATAATGGAAGGATATTACTTTCCAGGAAAAGAGAGGAAAGGGGACCTCACACAAAGTCAAAGCAGCTCCAAATAGATGAGCCCGGATTGCCAGCGGTGTTTTGGGGAGCCGCTGTGCACACTGGAGCACACGCAACTGCCACCAGTTACCCCGCTAAGTTACGCCCTGCTGAACGTGCGTGGGCCAGGGCTGCCCTGCTGCAGTGCCCTGGGCACCTCCACGCTGCCGCCGCCGCTCCTGCCTGCCGAGGGCTCCCAGGCAGGGTTCTGTAGGACCACTGGAAAACATGATCAATTCTTTTTTATTCAGTTAGTATGCACTGCAAAAGCATTTCCTAGCAAGGCACTTCCAAACTGTAATGGCTTTCCTGCAGCCCCGTGGTCCTAACGTCAGGGGGTGTCAGTGCGAGTTAAACAAATGTGCAAATAAAGCTCTATGTAGGTAACAGCCAACACAGATAATGGCACCTTCTCACAGGTTCGTTTTCTTCAAGTACATTTTGAATCCCAAGATAGCATCAGAAAATAAAATTGTTCTTGTCTCCCATATTAATAGCATTAATAGCATTTTCTCAGTCTTCTCAATTTCACCTGAGCAATTTTTTTGTAAAATCAAAGCAAATGCACTTCCAGATTTTTTAGCAAATTCTCGCTATATTTCACAGGCTTATATTTCATCAACCTTTTCACTTTTCAAAATGCAAATGCTTTTATTCTCATGGGCAGTGGTAAGTTCAATGATTTGCATAGCAAATATTTATCACATCAAAGTTCAAATTTATAGTGATATCAACAAAATAGTAAACATTCATTTCATGGAGAGAATGCCATTGTGCTTATAGGTAAAAAATTGCTTTGCAGTGACTTAAAAAGGGATGAAGATATATGATAAAATCTATCTTCTTTTTTCCTACCAGCTTCTGCTTTGTATTTTACCCTAAAATAAGTAAAAACCATGGAGCTGGGTTTTTTTTAAAGCAAGCAACTCTCACACACGGTGATTTGCTACACGTTGAAGCAGGATTGTGCAATACGTGCTGGCTGTCCCGTGGCTAACCTGGGCCCGCTGCACTATCCAGACCTCCCTGGCACCGAGTGCTAAAACTGAACCCCTCCTTTGCACATAAAGAGTCACGCTCACTGGTGAGTATACCCGTTGGTGAGTACCAAAGCTGCAATGATAAGCAAAGCTCCTGACTGACAAGAGAATTCTTAATTAAACAGAGGCTTGGGACAGGATCCAAACTCCGCTGAAATCTCTCTGGAGCACCTGAGCAGGCTTTGGATGAACGGTTTAATTCTTGGTGTTACTCGTTAACGCACTGCAAGTCATTCTACCCGACTGCTACAAATCGAGTTCCTCAGTTCTGCCCCATACAGCTTGATGAGATGCTCTGTTTAAAGAATAGCTGTAAATGAAATCATGAAAAAATTCCAGAGGATACGTTCCTGGAGAAGGCCCTCAAGCTCATTTCCAACGTTTTCCAGGAGGTCTCAGCACACAATGCAGTCCTGCAAAGTTGCTGTGCAGTAAGTCCACTGAGCTTGTCCAGGAGCACTGAGATTATTATGGGGGCCAATGCTGCAATGCTACCTCATGGAAATCATAGAATCATAGAACGCTTAAGGTTGGAAGGGACCTTAGAGGTCATCTAGTCCAACCCCCCTGCACACACATGGTCACCCAGAGCACATGGCTCAGGGCTCATAGTGTCCCGTGCGTAAAGATGGCCCTGGACAGGGGATTTACACATACACATTCCCGCTCTCCCATCGCCTTTGGAAAATGGGTGTTGGGAGAAGCAGTGAACGAATGTCAGTGCACAGGGAAGCCGAAGCAGCGCCCGCCTGGCCGTGCCCGCTGGGCAGCGGTGGCAGCGCCCGCCCTTCGCTCGGCCTGCTCTGCGCGGCAGTGTTGGTGGGACCAGCCTGTGCACATCTCCACCAACTGAAACTAATAACGGGCGTGCTGCTATATCATAAATAATTACAGAAGCGTTCGTCGGGAAAAAACCTCAGCTCCATCCTTGTTAGTAAAGATGCGCCCTGCTTCCTCAGCTGACATAATAAGGTTTCCTTACTAAAAAAGCCTGCGGCTGTCTCACAAATAAGAACAAAGATTACAGACCCAAACACTGCCAAGGGAAAGAAAAAAAATCTGACATTGCAAACAATTCTCTAAACAGTAGTTTACAAAAATAATAGAAAGATCCTGACAAGTTTGCAGCACAATGTGTTTCGAAAACACAGTCCTATTTAAAGAAAAAAAAAATAAACAATATATACCTTTGGAAGTTTCTTCGAAAATGAGATTTACAGGCTATGAATGTTTCCGTGAAAAAAGAGGTAGAGTGGGAAAAGTCCTAGTGAGAGAAATAGAAGATCTGGACAGTTTTCAGCCTACTGCTCTGATTTTGCCATCTGTTTTGGACAGATGTTTGTTTTTACAGATCTTTTCCTGGCATTTAGGTATGTCGATTCTCAACTTAATTTCTTCCTGACTCACAAGAACAAGTATTCTGTCCACAGCTGAGTCACTGCCTGCCAAAGAGCTTTCCTGATTCCAACTATCTAGTTTTCCCATCCAAAGCTGTATTTCCAAAGCACCAGAACTGTAACATGTGAGGAATCCTTTGCTCCATATCCATTTTTAAATATAAGGAAAAAAATAAGAGAAGAAATAAAGGAGTTATATTTTGCTCCATATAAAATGTTGGCTTCAGTTACTAGGGTATATGCCCTCTGAAAATGTATTTTCAAACTCCTTCACAAGTCAGCAAGGCATTGTATAAAACGTTTACCATTTCTAATCAGTTTTTTGGTGCTAAACTTGCAGCTCTTTCAAACAGTGGTCACAAACATACTCAGAGCAGCACAACAGATGCTGTGCACTCACTATGCATACACCATACGTATATATGCTGTGCATGCACTAGCAGCATTCACCCCGTCCATGGCTACTCTGGCAGCAGCTCTGCCTGTCCGCTTGACTCAAGCTGAACGGAGGCTCAGAAGCGGTTCCGACTCAGCTCTCACCATTTCGGAAAGGTGACTGGTGGTTAGAAACCAGCCACAACAGATGATCCCAACTTCAGTGAACGGAGGAAGAAGAAAGGATGCCCACCTTACTCTTTTCCTGCTGGAGCTCTATCTGAATGTCGGTGAGCTTGGCGCGGAGCTCCTCGTTGGCGGCTTGCAAGGCAGCTAGGGCATCGGGCTTGTCTCCCTTGGCTCGGGCGCCGGCGCCCTTCTTGGACATCGTGAAGCGGCGCACGGGGGCTGCTCGTCCCGCCGTCCGGCCCACTACATTTTCTTACTGGCCTAGAAAGAGGGAAATCACGGAGCTGCGGTGAGAGTGAGCAGGTCGCACACAGACTGGATTCAAGCTTCAGCAGAACCGAGGTCGTGCGCTCAGACAGCTCCCACGTCCGCAGCACCGCTCCGCCATCCCACGGATCCCAGCTTCCGCAGGTCCCCACATCCTCATCAGCACTCCGGAGAGGCTTTCCTAGGACACACCACACAACAGCGAAACGGATCGTGCCATAAGGCAGCCCACTCACGACCACCTCGAGTACAGTAAGGGTCCAAAAGACCATGCAAAACCTGAACCATAGAGCTATTTACATCACTGACATGGTAGAGATTTTTTTTGGTCACCTCTCTTGCACATTAATTCATTTAGCAAGGTGATAGGGATGATAGGGATGTTCTGTAGGGATGTCCTGGTGCTGCCCCCCGCACTGTCGTGCCTTGGAAACAGCAATAACTCAGCAAATCATTTTCAATACAGGCAGACTGTCGTTAAAATATGTCTTAAGATCAACCAAGTTTGTTGTACTCAAAATATTTTTCACAAGTTCACAGTGAAAATAACAAAATTAGAAGTTACAGAAATAAGCAGAGATTGCACAAAGGCAGTGGAAGTTCTCCACAGAGGTGCACTTGGTGTACAACAACACACAGCCTAAATTTACATAGGTTTATCTAAGCCTGACAGTAACGTAGATGTTTTATTTACACTAAGAGCTTTTTGGTTAGACTGAAATAAACAGAACTGGGATAATCGAATTAATTCTCTTAAACAGTGAAGAACCAATTCGGCAAAAATAGACCCAACCTCACAGAATTCATATGTTAGTATAATGTTGGACTCTAGTTCTAGAATGAATATGAACCATTCATAAACCATGCAATCTACATACTTGGTAATAACTTAAGATTTGTCAGCAAAACAAATATATATAACCCTATTATAGGTTATATATATTTGAATACAAATTGAGTATTGAGTATAATATTTGAAACTGCATGTATTTATTAATTTTTAGTTCAATATTCTCCAGCAGAGTCTTAGCCTAAGAATATTTAACAACATCGTTTTGGAACTGGTAAACATAGTTAAAGTCTGTAGAAATTGTGCCGAAGGGAAAATATTGCATTATCAGTGAAAATCAGAGATGAACTGACTCTGAACTCTTTATTTTAAGTTTCACTGAATAGTCTTTGCCTTCAAGTTACATCATTGTGTAACTCATGGTGAAACAAGGGGAAAGTTAATGAAATGTCACAGGGTACAACCAAGGTCTGGCCACTACTCAAACTAGATACTGAATTGGCCCTGGTCCCACTGACTGCAGTTGAATTGGCCACGTAACACCTATGGCCAGGCCAGGACCTACACCAGGACACAGATGCACTCCAAAGAATTTGCAGTCTGAAAGACACAAAGACAGATAAGATGGGGAGGAATATGATGCTTTCTAGATGGCTATATCCTTTTTATGATGTATGCATCCCGTGGTTCAGAAATTATATCAGCTCTATGTAAAGCAAAATACCAGGCATATTAAATTAAGCGTAAACTGTGTGGCCTGCTCTGTTTGCAGAGATGAACTTCACTGAGGTTAGCAAAGTTTGCCTATGTTTGATCTATTCATCATAGGTGAAGATGCAGAAAGATAGTCCATTAAAATCATGTACTTGATGACTGAATATTAATCTCTGTGCTGAGCAAGGGAGTGGGAAGCTGCTCGGCTTGCTCCTCACTCTTCCTGTGGTCGCTCTGTTCTGTTTATCCCCAGCACGAACAGATCTCGTTGGGGGTCAGGGGAGATGCTGCCCGCCCGCCCTGTGCCACGCAGTCCCCATGCTTGGTACGGGTCCGCAGGGAGCTGCCCGGCCTGCGCTGCCCTGGGGGCACCGCCACCACATCTCTCTCATGGGTGTTAATCCAAATATCTGAGATTACGTGAAGTATCTGAGAATACATGAAGTATGTGTTCATTCACATACCTTCTGAAGGACTCTTTCTTAAATGAAGGACCCTTTTTTCTTTGCATATTAGAAGACCTTATACCTCCACAAGTGTGGATGACACAGAGAAGTGATGAAACTAAAATGCTATGGCTCCCTTTTGTTTCTAGGCATTGATATAGATACAGAGTTGATTCCCGCCACTGTGGCAAAAGGTGGGAAAATGATGTTTTCAGTGGAAGGCTGAGCAGCAGGGCAAGCATAGGAAGAAAAAAAAGAAAAAAAACTTAGCAGTCAATGTCCCAGCATTTGGAAAGCTTGATTTCTTACAGAAGGCTTGTATAAATCACTCCTGTTTTATCGCGCCGGCTGCAGATCTGGGCAGGTTTAGCAGCCGGCTCAGCAGTCGGCTCTGGTTGGAGGCCGTTCACTCTAACAGGGCCGGGGTGAAACTGCCTCCAGCAGAGCCCGGGGATGCAATTAGCAACGAATGTGAAAATATTCACATCTAAGGTAAACTGAGCCAGATTCCAAGTTATAATACGATGTATAGTAATGATGTATGCTTGCAGGAGCAAAGAATAATGTATAATGCCCTGGTTTTTATCCTTTAGCTTCAGGGGCTCCCCTAAACGCACAAAGCAGTGCGATCCAAGCAATCCAAGAGCCGAGGGTGCTCGACAGAGCGGGTCCTCGACGGGCACGGAAGCCAGGGCAGACAACCACTGTAACTTTACCACCCTTTTTGCCATGTGTTATGTAGGGAGGGCATCCACAAGCCTCGCGCATCCTCCTAGTAGAATAATCAAGCCTTCAATCCAAGCAGAATAATAAAGTCTTCATATTTTTGAGACTGGGAGAATACATTATGCACATGATTCCTGGCATGTTTGATATTGAAAACAGCATTAATAATGCATCATCAGCTGTCTTTAGTAAGCCTCATCATTCCTTCTGCCTCCTCACTGGCAATTCCAAAGCCAGGCCTAATTGGAAAATGTGTTTTCTAGGCAGCAGTTTCTGAAATCAGTGGTTCAGTGCACTTAAATCCCTGCCTAGAATACCAACACTTTAAGCAAAAGAGGCACCCTAAGCAAAACAGTATACTTACAAATATTGACAACTTACAATGCATGATAGAGATTTTGATCTCCAGAAGCTGCCATGGCTAAAGCTGCAAGATATTCCTTGGAATGTGAACTCTGCCATAAAGGATGCGACCCCCACGCAGACAAGCCCTCGCTGCTCATGGCCCAGGACACCAGTGGTGCCTGGGCTGAAGGCAAACCTTCATCCGTAAGATGTTCATATTCTAGTCTGCTCACCTCAAAGTGCACAACCTATGGCCTGATCCAGTTCCTACCATCATCAGAAAATACCCACTCCCCGATTTCTTGAGCACACTTGGCACAATAACATAATCAGACGCTAAAATTCCTTTTTTCAACTTGGATGGGTTTGGTAGATTTGCAGACTGACCCAAATGGTTTTGTCCCTTCTCTGACCACAGCAGCAGTGTCCATGTGGGCTGCAGTAAGTGCTCAGTGGCACCTCAGAGCCGCGGTTATTTCGAGGTAGCTGCACAGAGCCGAGCTTGGCCCAGCACGGCAGCAAGTGCAGGGGCTGCTGCAGGGTGTAACCCACACGGCCACTCAAACAAGAGCACTGGCTTTGCACTCCCTGCACACACCCTCCCAATGAAACGGCTGGTTTGTTTGAAATCTGCTTGGCCTTCTGGTACAGAGCATTCATACGCTAGCCGAGTGTTGATGGTAAAGTTCCTCCAGCCCCAAAGCCCAGGAATCTAGGCTCTCATTTCTGGGACTGTACAAATTCAGAATGTTTCACAAATGTTAATTTCAATTTTTCCTTATTTTCACAAACACTTAAAGCTCCAATCTTTTTGATAAATTCAACATAAATGGTTTTCCAGATGGAAACCACCTATTTTTCCCGTAGAAATATTAGTTGCAAGTAGCATGATATTTCATAGGCTGCAACAGGAGAAGAAAACCTGATGTTAATCTCATAGAAATAACCATTAGGCAGGTAGCCAGCCTGGAACTTATGGGATCAAGAAATAATTGCAGATACACATGTTGTATCATGTACACAGTTACACTGTGCATTTGCTAGACGTATTTCCTAAGAATATCCATTTTTATGCTCTTTATATAATGATTAAAAGGAAAATGCCAGTAAGTCAAATCAAACTTTAAAGGAGTGCATTTTTGACTATGCTTCTGCTGGGAATGTCTCAGGTTTGGAAGCAAACATCAAATGAGAGCTAGCGGAAGACATCAGAGGGCAAGTGACGCTCAGTCACGTCAGATGTCATTCAGCAAGGAGCAAGTCTCATTCAAGTCCCTACTCTTAAACAAATGCCCTACTTACTGGGAAATATAATGGCTTGTCTTGAAGACTTTCACTCTCTATAAAGAATTAAATATTAACTGTGAAAATACTACCACACACTGCAATATGTTATCAGAAGCCTTCATGGATTAGATCAGAGATCCACTCGAATGTAAAAGAGAAATTCAAGGCACTAACCTCTAAATTAAGGTCCTAGATTTGTGCCTCTACAACAATCATTGGAAAGCTCCATTTAGAATAACTTATTTTCATAACTTACAACATGGAAGAGTTCAGTTAATATTCCTACTTTGTATCATGTAATCTGGAGAGTTGAATCTGCATTTCCATATCCTATAGGAAATTCGATCTTATCAACAACTGGCTATCACACACCTAGGCTCAGTTTCCACAAGGAATAAAACAATGAATTTTTCCAAGTGTGAAACAAGTTCTGAAACGTATTTTATTTATATATTCTGATTTTCCTTACAAAAACAACTAGCAATCAGTTTGGACAGATGGAAGTCTAGCCAAAGTTTTGCTTAGGATTAGATCAGTTCCAACAGCAGCTTTAACAGACACATGTCAAATCCTGACTGACCTGAATTTTTCCTCAAAGATAAATCCCTCAGCTGGAGTTCATTTAACTCACTGGTGACTGGACCATATATAAATATTTAAAAGTGTAATTCTGAAAGCTACACATATGCAGCTTATATGTATTTATATGTGCAGAGTTTCTGAGTGCAGGTGTGGACAGCTGTTTGACATATAAAAGCTGTATGACATGACATATAGCTGTATGACATATAAAAGTCATCTAATGATTTTTCACACTGAATTTTTACATAAAAACATGTTTTTTTTAAATACAAAACAGCTTTGTCTCAAAAGTGTATATGTACCACACAGTTATTACCTTATAGTGATTACAGAAGAGATTGATAGTATTGAAGGACTTAAAGACACAATTACTACCACACCTCATCATGTAGAACGTGATTTTTCTAAATCATAATGTTATGGAAATATGCCACTCTCACTTATACATCTCTTATGTGTAAATTGCTAAAAGTAGTGAAGAAATTAGGCAAATTAGAAACAGTGGCTATTATGTAGAAAGCTAATTTTTCTTTTTCCATTGGATAGTCAGCAGTACTCAAGGAACAAAGCTACGGTGGTGTTATTACAACAACATTACAACAATGCCTTCATCCAAGTTCTGATTTAAACTGCTGCAACTCAGAGTAATTCCACTGATTTATGCAAAATTATTAGAGACAAATACATTTCAGACTTAATTCATTCTGTTTAATATTGTATCATTCCATTATCTCGAACACAAACAAACTAATGCTCTCCATTTTCCCATGGAATCCATGCCTGTATAATTAACTGCAATCAACAGTAACACAGATGGCATCATATGATCCACAACCTCTTTATGAAAACATTTTAAGTATGTTATTAACATCCGTAAATAACTAAGTATTTAATGTTCCATCCCTCCTCCACATGAACACACAACACAGCTGGATTCAAGAGGGTGAAAGGCAGCATTTAACTAGAAACACTGCTATAAAAGAATTTCAGTGCTTGATTTTATTCAATTTACAAATGAGCTTGTAAATAACAGACTACTGTAGCAACAAAAGCACTAGGGGTTAGATTTCATAAATAAGAGTTACTTCCAGAATGACTCATCCTCAGTACACTGGATATTGAGGAACTAGACAGCATGGAAGGACATTGATGCAAGGTAGATATTTTTTTAGACTGTAGCTTTCCAAGTGAAAAAAAAAAAGTATTTTAATTTGGAAAATCTTCCTTGATTTCTTAGTAAATGCATATGTAGTTTCAAACTGATGTTACACTTCCCCATTAAATAGCAATGGACAATAATTTGGGTAGAAAGTGAATGAATCTCCCAAACAAAAGCAGGTGCAAATTACTAAATGCCCATCAACCTTGAGTGAGAAGCTGCTGTTTCATGGAGAACAAGTTTATTCTTTGAGGAACAGCTTATTAATCTTCTTTCAGCACTAACCTAGCTGCAAGCAGCTCTTTGCTTGGCAGTCTGTGCTAAGATTGCGCTCCGTTTCAGGCCGTGGCCGCGCACTTTGGCCCTGAGCCTGCCCTAGGGCCTTGGCCCTTGGCCGCAGCAGCCCTCAGTGCTCCGGACTCAGCACCAAACGGCTCCCCGGCCTTTGGGAGTGATGGAGTTTGCTGCTGGCGAGCAGGTGTGAGCGGGAGACACCGCTACTGAGGCAGTACCTACCGACGGTGACAGCACTCGACGTTACCAGCGCTCCTGCAGCACGAACACCCGCTGGACAAGAGCGAGCCTGGGGAGGGCAGGAGGGCCGGAATCTCAGCGGGTCACGTGAGAGCCTGTGGACATGGTCTGCGAATGGAAGGCGGTTCCTGGGAAAGACAGAGAGCTCTGGTGAGTGCCAGGAAACGAAGAGCTTCTGCACAGCAATGCCTGAGGAGGCAAGGAACTCCTCCTTACCCTGGGCAAGCTTCCGGCAAGAACCCCGGGGGAGAAAATGAAGCCAAAAATGATAACCAGCTTAAAGGTGAAAACTGAGTTCAGCAAAGAGAGGCTGAAGTACCATCACTTAATAGTAGTACTGACAGCTGCTGCTTCATATTTGAGCTGGGTAGCGCTAAAAGAATATTCGGCACGAGGACGGGAAGCAGGGTGGCAAACCCATGACGAGTACAGCAAAAGCAGAACCATCTGCGCCCTGTTTCACCATCAGCTGCGACTCTCAGTACACAGGTTCCTACAAACAACAACATCAGGGCAGGTGGAAGGGAACCGTTTCCAGAACCAGGTTTTAATTTATGTGGTCTGTGGGTAATTAAATCAGTCTTGTACTCCTTCCTGAAGGAAGCTCGCAATACAATATGTCACAGAGCTCTGCAACATTCACGGAGATCAGTCCTAATTAATTATTGGCTTTGATTCATATATTCCTACAATCTCTCAAAATAAGCTGGGAGACGAGCCAGCAGTGCAAAACAAAGAGCTGCAGAGAGGTACCACAGAAAGGCCCCACAGCAACACGCACACTAAATAGACAAAGCAAGAAGGTACCAAGGTTGGTTTGAACTTTAAAAAGATAATGTTTTCACAAATCAGAATGGCAATTTTAAGTCTGAGTAGTACTAACTTCAGCAACAGCCAGTCATTAACATTCTTCCACAGAATTACACATTTTGGTATGCGGCAGGCTCCTAGGCATGGCACTGAGGAGCATTTCACTTGTTTCTGTGTTTTTCTTGTTGCTCTTCATGACAATTTAGTTATTACAAGAGATTGTTAGGAATGACATGTAGACAAAACTCACATGACTTTTTCCAAGTGTAATGAATAAGATGAAGAATTATAGCACTTTTAGAAGGGAAAAGAAGGAGTTCAGGACCCAGGATGCCTGGCAGTGAATTGCAGAGGATGGTCCAGGCCCCAGGCTGTGGGGACAGAGCAGCCGCTCGGACCGTGGCCGCCGCTATGGCCCAGGGAGCCTGAACCCGTGCAGGAGGAACCCCTTGCAGTGCCGCTGGTTTGCTCAGGTCAGCTTGGGACTTTATTGGGCTGAAGACTCAGCTCATAAAGCACTCAGAAGCTGTTTCAGAAGTTATAGTCATAAAGTGCTTCTGGTTGATGTAATTCTACATACACCGGGCTTGTGAACCCATACCCAGATCCTGTTCCAAACTGCTGCCTCCCCCAGCTCCAGGACATCTAGAGCAGCTAAACTTGCTAGATAAAGAATCTGAAGGGACCAAATTCCACTGAAAACAGTCTTAGGCATTGGCTGAACCAAGTATCACAGCTGAAGCCTGTAAGATATTTGATGGCAACACTAGAAATTCACCCTGAGCTTCCCAGCAACCTTCGAGTGATCTGAGCAGAAGATGCTGCCGTACAGCGTGTCCCTGCTCCAGACAAGGTACCCACTAGATACTGAAAGGACACTGGGATCACCGCACCAGCATGGAGTATTCTCATTGCTTATAAAGGCACGTTCCAAGAGAAAAGTCATTGCCAAAATTTACTACAGGGAGATTAAGAAAAAGAAATGCACAAACCCCTCTCAACTGTAAACCTTGCGGACGAGATGAGAATTTCAGTATTTAGCTCAGTACTACTAGATTTTATTACAAAACATGAACACTAAACTATTGAAAATATATAGAATTAAATCCTTAAGCTGACTTTTTTTTCTTTTTTTTTTTTTTTTGGCATAAAAGGAATAAATAATAAATAAGGAACAAAAACTGAACGGAAACCTGAACACCTCCAAGTGAGTATCTCACAAGAGAAATTCCTTTCCACTGCTTCTGGCATCCCCCTGAAGATGAGCACGAATGGACCAAAGTTCACTGCAACACATGCACTATAATCAAGTGCTGCATGTAAACGGAAGGTACAATGGAACAGAACATGACATTTACTAACCACCTCCTCTAGAAACCCCGTATTGCTGTTTAGAAGGAAATGTTGCACATGTAGCTATTTCATTAGTTTTCACTGATTTCAGGGTTCATCAACAATCAGTTACGCAAAAAACTTCTTTTCACAGCTAATATGTTTTAAGAAGAAACAATCAAAATACTCAGCTCTGTCATTAGACATTAAGTTCTGTACTGAACAGAATACCTGTTAACCAGAGTAAATACAGAAATATTCTGCAAATAGTACGGCTTTAAAAGGGAAGAATATGTTAGCTAACTTCATACAGGAACTCTGATGTGCAGTGAGAAAAATGCATCCATGCAAGGGAAAAAGGCAGAAGTGGCTCCAGAGAAATAATGCCCCTGGGAACCACATTATT